>MU789108.1:164886-207431 GCA_026770625.1 Nicotiana glauca
GCAATGGCTTTTTTGTGCAATAGAGAGGAAGAAACATGAAATCATAATTTCATCCATTTTTATGATGGCTGAGCAACTACGGGATCTGCTTCTGGGCCTATTTTGGGCTTAAATGGGTGATGCCAAAGACTGAAAGACTTGCTGTCACGATGGGAAGGCAATGAAAGGAATGCTAGGTGCTTTCTGTGCAAAGCAAGTTCAATATACAATTTAAAGTACAGATGTTTGTGTATACTTGCTTTATGGTGTAGGCCGCAGGATGTATATAACGTGCATAAAATGATAGATTTCATTAGCTCTTTAAGGAGTAACTTTATAGAGGAGGTCCTTTCTTTTGTTTTTTTTGTAAAAGGGAGAGTCTACTTTTGTATACGCCAGGCACCATCTTAGTGATGGCAGACTATTATCATTAATTAACCTTGCCAACTTACTGGCCTAATAGAAAACTGAATCATTAGGACGCAAAGGTGGATTTCCAAATGGAGTTAGTCCGGTGTTCTTCTAACATCGAAACCTTGCACACCTGGGGCTTTGTTAATAACATATACCGATTGATCAAACCCAAAAAAAATATCGGTAGTCGTAGGAACATTATACTACCTTTTTTTTATCAGTTAGTGACATTATAACTTTTTGTACCTTTGTACATCTGACATTATATAATGTGCATAAAATGATAGATTTCATTAGCTCTTTAAGGAGTAACTTTATAGAGGAGGTCCTTTCTTTTGTTTTTTTTGTAAAAGGGAGAGTCTACTTTTGTATACGCCAGGCACCATCTTAGTGATGGCAGACTATTATCATTAATTAACCTTGCCAACTTACTGGCCTAATAGAAAACTGAATCATTAGGACGCAAAGGTGGATTTCCAAATGGAGTTAGTCCGGTGTTCTTCTAACATCGAAACCTTGCACACCTGGGGCTTTGTTAATAACATATACCGATTGATCAAACCCAAAAAAAATATCGGTAGTCGTAGGAACATTATACTACCTTTTTTTTATCAGTTAGTGACATTATAACTTTTTGTACCTTTGTACATCTGACAGCACATCTCCGTGCCACTTCTGAAGGGTTAATACTTAAAACAAGCTTTCACCTTTTCCCTGCAAGCCTTGACTTATCAAAAAAAAATTGTCATCTAAAAGCTTGTAGCATTTTCTTTTATTATTGAATCAATTCTAACAGTCTTAACTTTCACAGTCCAAATTAGAATGTAAATGATGGTTTTTTATGGTCCCATGATTTATATGGCAATGGAAATTGCTAATACTGTTTTCTTCTTTTGGATCAAGAAAAAATTTATGCTATTATTTCTTTCTGTAAGCCATTCAGACTGTTTGGCATTCCCAAGTAATTCTTGTTTTCAAGAGTTCCGTCCACAATATATACCCAACATTCTCCTATTTCTCTTCTTTTAGAAGTGCCTACAGAACTTTAGAGGCACTGTTCAAAAATATCATAAACCCATTCATCTTTCATCTAAGAATGAGTACATCACCAGAAATAAACAAGTCACTGAAAATGAAACGGGAAAGCAACAACAACAACGAACCCAGTGTAATCCCATAAATGGGGTCTGGGGAAAAGGGAAAGCAAATGAGTCTTAGAATTACTTGTATTTTGTGAATTTCTCTTTGCAGGAGAGACAACAGGGTCCACTGATTTCTTTGACTCGGGTTGTGTAGCTGATTTTGATTTCTTTGATGACCGGATCATATCGAACAAACCATCCTCAGTGAGAAATGCAGTTCTAGTTGCAAAAGTAGAGGATACCAATAATCAGGAACCAAATGAAAAAGGGAAATGAGAATATGCATTGACATTGGAAACAAACCCGAGTTCCTTGGCTTTAGAGGATTTCCGTCCCTCGATGTCTTCATCGCATAAAAGATAATTCTGCAACATAACAGCATGAAAAACACCGTAAAATAATTAAGCTTAGCAAAAAATTATAAGCACAGACAATACCGTTTTCTTGCTAACAGATCCTGTAACACGACCACCATGGCGTTTAATCAAATCCTCAGCTTCTTCTCTTTCTAAACTGAAAGCATGAGAACCGAATGAACGTCTAGCTTTATGTCATTTACATATCCAATACTGAGAGAAGTTAAAAAAGATAACACAGAGACAAAAAGACTTGGCCTTCTACATAGTGCATCAGTTGCAGTGAGTCTTACATGCTAATAACCAATAAAGATATTTATGCAAATACATCCCTGGGTTTATCCCCATAATATCTCTTCAAAAATTTACAAACAGACTCAATGAGGTACCTGTCCAGAGTTCCACTAATTACAAAAGTCAAACCAGCTAAACAGTTTGGGGCACCTTCAGGAACTTCCTGCAAAGTGGAAAGACCACAATTTTATTAAGTCAGACAACTTCTTACTAGTAAAAGAAATTAGCTTCAGCAACGCTTCTACCTTTTCCCCCTTGTGAGGAGGGTCTTTTCTTTCCCCAAAATTCATGAAACTGCCCCGTCCTCCACCACCTCTGCCTCGTCCACCACTTGGTGCTGCAGATGGTCCTTTACCACCACGCCCTCGTCCACCAGATTTGGTGTCCTTATCAGCTGAAGCATCATCATCACTTTCATCAAGAGGGATGCCTTTTCCACCAGTCTGAGTTGCTCGTCCACCACGCCCTCTTCCAGTAGGTTTGGGATCAGATTTTGTATCCTTAAGATCATCGTCACTTTCATCACTGATCACGGACTTCCGTGCAGATCCCCTGCCAGAGCCACTTGCCGACTTTTTGGTGGGAGTGGCACCTCTGGATCCCATTGCAGATGCAGGCAGTACAAAGTCATCGTCATCCTCAGCTTTGTGAATTCTTTTCGCAGCTGGTGGCTTCTCATTAACTGCTGAACTTCCACCAGCATTTTGAACTTTTCTTTTTGCTGATACTTCCTCTACTTTTTCTTCTTTTGCCTTCACCTTTTCTGCAGCAAAATATTTACTAGTTTTCCTTCTGCCGGCAGTCTCTTGTCCTTCTTGCACCTAGTGTCCATTAGATGCGATAAATAAGATTAACAAAACAAAAGAGATTGTTGTCTTCTCAAAGTTCAGAAATTGCATTTGATAATCCAGTAGAAACATTCTACCATCTCAAAAACTCTACCTACTAGCTAAAAAACCTCACGATGAGAAAATATAAAAAATAAAAAAAATAAAGATCAACAATTTTTTTTTTTTTTTTTTGACTTGTTGATGGTGACCAACTTCTATTTTACTGCAAAAGATAGAAACAAGGAGTTAAAGTTCAGAAGTTTAGAATTCTTAATATAGGTGAAAATACCAAGTTTCAATGGTAGTTCCGAATGATCTTCAGATTAGTTCAATTTCCCCCTAATTTTCTATCATACTTTGTATAACCCTAATGGTTCTAGGAACAGCTGAAAGAGCCACAACGTAGAAGACGAGATTTACCAAGTGTCTTGATGCTGAAGTTTTTATCAAGCACTTGACATATAAGACTTCTACAGAAATATGTAATCAAGATATCCCTCTCTTTCTTAAATGGTTAGGTAAGCGATGAACTAAATCACATGCATATAAAAGGAAGAGCTCAAGATCTGAAGCCAGCAGATCCAGCCATATATGCAAATTATTTACAGATTTTATAATCATAACTCAAAATAGCTGGAGCCATCATTCAACAACGTGAACGAATACATAAGGAGCAGAATCGCAGTTAATAAGAAAGGCCCCAAGTATAAGAGAGAAAGACAGAAACTCTCTAGAGTAGATTCCTTTCCACTATTTCCCATTATCAAGTATATTTCTTTATTCAATGTTTATATTGGTTATGGATGGGTAGAGTTAAACACTATAGGTTTCAGGTAAAAAAATGTCAGTCTTTCAATGATTTGCTGGAACTATTAGCAGTGTCCCAAACCCCGAATTGGTGTCAGTTTCAGTTCTGGTGACTAACTGCCCCTGAAATTTTGATAAACCCCACAGGGATTGTTACCATTCATTCTCTTTCTTTATAGCTCATGAACTTATTCAAATTTTAAAAAGTTAAGAGTGGCAGCTAAAATGAAAAACCTTTTTCTTCCCTTTTAGACGTGTTTAGCTATTTGAACCCAATCCACAAGAAAAAAATCATACCAAGTAAGGGGGAAAGTAGATCTATTCGGACTCATCTGTTAGATTCATCGCTTTGTTGCTTTCATGTTTCAAAAAAGCCATTCTAACAAGTAATCTGTTTCTCCCTCAAATGACTCCATTCCATTTCTTTCGGTTGCTCATTAAATAATTGAAGTAGAAGTCCATGGTCAAGGCAATCGATAGAAAAGAAATTACTCTCAGGAAATCTCGAAAAGAAGCAACAAGCCAGCCCCCACCATTCCAGGCAATCGGAACAGGTTCCAAGAAAGAAGAAATAGATAACTACATTATCAAACACTTAAACCATACGAGAGGGCAACGAGAAAGCAAGTGAAATCGGAAGAATGATCTAGCTACAGAATACTTACCAGGTTTCCTGGAGAAGGCTTTTCTGCTGAAGGCTTTTCTGGAGCACTATTCTTGGACATACTCCCATTACCCGTACCTTTGTCATGCTGCTTCATGAACCATTTTCTGATATCTGACTGTATTACACAGAACTATACCATCAAACTCTTAAACCATGCATCTCAAATTCTAATATTAGACAGACACAAAATTCATCGCATACTTCAATCTGGAAATCCCAGAAACCACAACTTAACACTTGCCATATGCTAAGTGTGTGTTCTTTTACTACAGTGTATGTGTGCTACATGCTTGGGGAAAGTTATTGTGGACAAGTTGAATTGTCTGAGAGTACCAAAATAGGATTGCGTATGGAGTTTAAGATACTAGTATTTACTCTATTATATAAGTAGTGAACGAAAATGCTGAAAGAGTACTTCGAAAATTAGTTCGGAGGACAGTTTTTTTTTTCTTTCTGAATTTGATTTAATCAGGATTTTAAACTCCACTGGTGTGAGCTTGCTTAAATTGTCGGTCCCAAGCCCAAATAAAGGAAGAAGGTTGTGGCAGTCTAGCGGCCAGCATAGAACTAGCCAAATCATGATTAATCTTCATAGTAAAGGGAAGATTTTGGTGGAGAAATTTTATGACTTTGATTTATTTAAGCACTTTAAACTCCATCAGTGGTCCCAATTCAAAATAAAGGAGGAGGGTTATGGTAGTCTAGCAGCTAGCATAAAACTGGTCAAATCACGATGAATACTCATAAACAATGGAATATGTCCAGTGAGTCATATAGTAGACCACAACTTGTTTAGGAGGTGTAATTGTTTCCTTATAGTCTATTCCCAAAAGAATTGCACATTTCTATATTTTAAGATAATTTAACTTTAAACTTTCCACTTTAACCTTAATGAGAAGCTTTCATAGCTACACAAATATTATAACCCCAGCTTTTACCCTTTTAAGCTTTTAAGACCACAAGTTTCAAACGTCTTTTTTTTTTTTCTTAAACTCGGTGCAAAGTCAAACTCTGGCACACATATGAAACAAAGGGAATATTTTAAAATGTGGGAAAAGTTAAAAGTGGTAAAATACAGAGAAGATTAACATGGGCATGCACAAATCAAGAAATGGTCAGAATTCCATGAATTAGAATCTTAACCACCAAAAATTATGCAAAAACAATATTGTCAATTGAAGAAAAAAAGTATCAATAAACTGACACATGAGTAACAAGTACCATTTTTGTGACTTGTAAAACGCACTATCTTCAATAGGCAATGCCTTCTTCAACTTTCGATTAATTTCAAAATTCCACCTAAAAACAAAAAGAAAAATCGAACCAATGTATGAACTTCGTTATACAAACCTCAAAAACGAGATAACTGCATGAAGAAGATTTTTTTTTTAAATGACACGAATATTCAATGCTGCGAAAAGGGAAAAGCAAGAGCATATTACCAAGCTATGATTTCGCCGGCGGGGAGTAACCGGCCATTACCGTAACGTAGCTCTGGTGTAGGGTTTTAAAAATTTGAGACTTTGATTTTCGACTGGGGTTTACTGGTTATTTGAGAGTTTTTTTTTTGGGGGGGTAGGGGGGAGCTACTCGGCTGGGGTTACTCGGAGAGTCGGAGTAATTGGGGGGTAGGGTGGAGCTACTCGGCTGGGGTTATTTATGGAATAATTGTTATTCCATAAATAACAATTATTTTTTTTTACAATACTAGCATATTGTAAAATTTATGCACAGCATTGATGAGTATGGAATGTATTTTAAACCTTATTGATGATGGAGCCTTCGATATTATAATTAAATCTACAATAAATCTTTTCCCACATCTTTTTAACTGAGTTTTTCTTTTCAATTATTTTCTCTTCTCGACATTTATTTCTTTATCTCTCTTACAACATGTATTATTCAAAGTATATTACTAGCAAATACCTTACAAAAAAATAAATTTAAAATTTTAATATACCATTAATATGTGTATAGAAACAACATATATCACATAAACTTATTATATATATTGATGATATTTATTTAAATATAAATACGAGTATAAGTAACATATGTGTGAATAATACACGTGATTTTCCTTAGAAAAAAATATATATATATATATATCATATATAAAAAATATATATTATATTTTTCACAAAATATATATATTTATTTCTGAATATACGATGTATAATTTCACTGGAGTTATATTATATAAAAAGTATTTTTTTTATTGGTAAAAATATCTAATGTATGGAAAGTAAAAAATTTGTTATGGAAATTTTTCAACATAAAAATAGGAAAATATATTACATTATGGAATGAATTAGTTTCTAATCATTTAAATGTGTTAGGAAATGGATTGGTTTCAAGAGAAGATATAGAAAAAGATATTAGAAAATAGAACGTAGTAGGAGTGTATTTAGAAGTAGCTGATTGTCACTCAAAAATTATTATTATCATATCTGAATTTATTGGTAAAAATATTTTACTGTCATACCTATTAATCATTAACTGATGCTATTCTTTTGTAATTTGTATTATCTTTCTAATAGTCGGCTAAAAATGAAAGTTTAATTGGGCTTAAATCAATGCAAAGGTCTAAGCCCAATAAAGACACATTGGTACTGGATTGGGCTGCGTTGCCTGGGCTTTTGGATAGAAAATATAATGAGTTAGCCAGTTTTCAAACTGTTAATTGAAAAATAGTCAGAATTTACAAAGTTATTGAAAAATAGTCAATATCTTATTCGAAAATAAAATCTGGATAAAAATACCTTAACTAAAACATGAAAAATTCCAGCATAATATACTGGATTATAGAGCTCTTGCATATAAACTTTGTACATATTATGTTGGAACTCCAACATATTGTGTTGGAATCTCATATGTAAAAAATATGCTGGAATCTCATATGTAAAAAAGTTGAACTCCAGCATATTATGTTGGACTTTTCGTATTTTTAAGGGTGTTTTTGTTCAGATTTTATTTTTGCCAAGAAAATTGCTAAATTTCGATTAGTTTTGAAACTGTGGCTAATTTTCAATTAGCAGTTATAAAACATACTGTATTTTATTTTTTTCGCACAGTTGAAAATAAAGAAAGAAAGAAGGACAAATTATCTTTTTATTCCCTAAAGTTTTGTTTAAAATTTTAAAAGCCCAGATTTCAATCTTATTCACATGCTTTCACTTTATTTGGTTTATTGCTTGTTAAACAAGATGGAAAAATTTAAATAGTAACATATCACTAATTATTTAGGTATAACATGTTTATCCTTGTGATTTGGATATTAAATGGAATAATTCAAAATGGACCTAATCCATATTTAGGTGGGCAATTCCACCCTCAAATTAAAAGATCATTTATTTACCTTAGGCTAAAGTTAAAAGCATTCTCTAAATTTGCCCAATTTTTTTATTTCGGCACTAGAATTTGGATTTGTCCCTGTTAAACACTTATATCATTGAAAAATTATATTTATTAGAGTTTTGTTGCTGACTTGACATAGTACGTGAAATACATTTCTAAACGAATAATTTTTTTAATAGAAAAGAAATCATTTCTTTTCTCCTTCATTCTTTTTCCTTAAACCCGCCCACCGCAAAAGACATCGGTTATATTTTTAAGTCAACCAAATTTTTTTCTGGCAAAATTCTATTTTTTAAGGATAAGGTTCAATCTCACCTATGTTGATGAAGTTCAACAATGAAAAATAATTCCAGCATATACATATATCAATGTAATCGAACAGTAATAAATTAGAGCTAATTAAATCAAATAAATACACAAAATAACATAATTAAAATAGAGATTGAAGTGAGGGATGAACCTTTGCATCGCAAAAATTTTTTCCAAAATTGAACCAACGATACAACAGTAGGAAAAAGAATAATGATAAATAACAAAGACTTCGAACGGAAAGCGAGGTAGGGGGAATTCAAAAATTACTAGTTTTTTTTCTTGTTGAAATATTTTTTTAATTAGTTAATTAAGTTTTTAGATAGTTTTTTTTCTGAGAATTTTATTTTTTGGAAATCTTAATGATTATTTAGGCCCAAATGCTATGTCTCCTCATTTAAATCGCTACCTAGCCACATTATTTGCAAATGTGCTACACGCAATTTTTTGACTGGTTATCAAAAATGTCTAATAGGTATAATTTTTGAGTGGTATAAGTATTTAATAGGAACAAATCGAAGTTCTAGTTTTAAAGTAAAAAATTCGTGTAAGTTTAGAGGGTCGCTTAGTGTCGAACACACTTAGAATTGGCGAGAAATTTAAAAATAACCAGATTTACCACTGGTCATTAAAAAATAGCCAAGTTTCAAAAGTCATCAAAATTTAGCCACTTTAAATCTGAGCGAAAACACTGTTTAAAATATGGAAAAATACGCCCGCAAATTTTACGGGAGTTCCAGCATAAGTATGCTTGAACTCCCGTAAATTTTACGGGAGTTCCAGGATAATTATGCTGGAACTCCCGCAAATTTTACGGGAGTTTCAGCAAATTTAATTGTCCAGTATAATATACTGGAGTTTGGAGCACTGGTGCTCCAGTCTCCCGCAAATTTTACAGGAGTTAGCAAAGTATACCGGTCCAGCATAATATGTTGGAGTTCATACACAAATGCACCAGAACTCCCATATATTATACTGGACCGGTCCCTGTTGCAACAAAATAGTGGCTATTTTCCATTGACTTGGTAAACGCTAACTATTTTTCATTGACCAGTGTAAAAACTGGCTATACCATGATATTGTAACTTAGAATTGAGATGTTCTTTTTAGTTCTAAAATAACATTTGATATTTATAACTTTGATGAAATTAATTAATCTTTACCATAATAATTTATTATGAGCATCACTGATGATAGGTTATAATTGCGTATTTTAGTCGTTTATTACACTTTAATTTCTTGCACTTTAATAGCCCGTTTGGCCAAGCTGCAAAAATCAACTTATTTTGAGAAGTTTCAAAAGTGCTTTTCTCAAAAGTACTCTTGATGAAAAGCAGTTTGTATTTGGCTAATTAGTTTGAAAATCACTTCTGAGCAGCAATTAGCCCAAACTTTAAAAAACTACTTCTAAGTGTATTTTTCTCAAAAGTGCTTCTCAAAAAGGTAATTTAGGAAAGAAGCTATTTTTTCTGTTTCTCCAAAACTGTTTCTGCTTCTACTCAAAAGTACTTTTTTCCTTCCAAAAGTTTGGCTAAACACCTCAATTTTTGGGCAAAAGTGCTTTTGGCAAAAAAAAAAGCACTTTTGGCCAAACAGACTATAATTGAGTTTGAGCTTTAACTGTGTGTTTTATGCCTTGTAGGAATGATTCCGAGCTATATCGATATTATGGAATGAATTCAACTGATTTGGAGCTTTGACGTCTGAGTAAAGGTCCAAGGAATTAAGTCAGGATCGTGTCGGGGGTCAATTTTTATAGTTAAGAACAAACGAAGACTCGAGTAGGTATATTGCGCATTGTCTAGTAAAATTGACATAATACTTTGCTCAAAACTCCATTTAAACTATATAATATATGGTTGAGAATCTAACTCAAATGTCTATAACTTTTATGTCTTACGTTTTTTCAAATTTCAAACGAAACAGGGTAAAAAATGCGATCGAAACCGCGATTTTGGACCTGATCGCTGACTGAGGTAGTGCACTTGTTAGCGCGCCCGCGCTAGTCCAGGCCTGGAAACTTGTCCTATTTCACATTGAAGGAGATAAATTATTTGGGGCCAACCCTACTTTGTATATATACATAAAAAACAGTATTTTGAGGAAGTTGGACATATTTTTGACACATATTCGACCTTAGGAGGCAGAGACACAATAGGAGCAAGGCGGGGAATTCTTCTACGAGTTTTTCTTTCCTCTTCCTATTTTTCATTGTTGGTTATGACTTTTAGTATTGTAGTTTTACATACTATTATGAATAATTAATTTGTTATCTAGGGTTTTGATGGAACCTTTTGTGGGATAAATTCTTGTTATGTTTCTATATAATTGAGTCGTAGTATCTTCTCTATTTATTTAATTATATTATTCTTGTAATTGATTGAATGGACCTCAATTAGCTGTGCCTATTTAGTATGTATTACAGTATTACTCGGGAGATAATGCATATTTAGGTAGTTATTGAACAACATCATTTCCGACATATGTGAGGAATTGTAACGATTCAACTAGTCGTTTTGAACTTTTGCACTTTGATCGCCAGTTCTCAAGCATGAATTGCCCCGTGTTGGGTATTATGACTAATATAGATCGTTGGTTTTGGTTTTCGGGAAGATTTGGAATGAATTTGAAAGAACAATTTAAGTTAGAAGCTTTGAATTTGAAAGGTTTGACTGAGGTTTGACTTATTTGTATATGATCTCGTATCAGAGTTTTTATGATTTGTTAGCTTTGTTAGATGATTTGTGACTTAGGAGTGTGATCGAAAGTGATTTTGGAGGTTCGCTGAAGAATTAGGCTTGAATTGGCGAAGTTAGTGTTTTGGCGAATTCCGGTTGATAGGTGAGATTTTGATCCGAGGGTCGGAGTGGAATTCCGAGAGTTATTGTAGCTTCGTTATGTGAGTTGGGATGTGTGTGCAAAATTTCAGGTCATTCGGAGGTGATTTGCTTGGGTTTTTATCAAATGCGTGTTTCGGAAAATTTTGAAGAACTTAGGCTTGAATTCGGTGAGAATTGATGATTGTAGTGTTGTTTGATGTGTTTTGACGATTGGAGCAAGTTTGAATGATGTTTTAGGATGGGATGACACTTTTGGTTGAGGTCCCGGAGGCCTCGGGGTGATTTCAGATGGCCATCGGTAGGGGTGTTCACGGTTTGACCGAAAACCGATCCAAACCGAAAACCGAACCAAATCGATTAAGTGAACCGATACTTTTCTTGATTTGGGTTGGTTTTGATTTTAAATTTTAAAAACCGATAATATTTGGTTTGGTTTTGGTTCTATTTTAAAAAATCGAAAAATAAATTGAACCAAACCAATTAATTATATACAAAATTTAATAATTATTTATATACAATATAATATCTTTTTATAAATAATTTTAAATATTTTATGCATTTTAATTATTATTTTGAATTTTGATTTATACTTTTATATCTTAAAAGATTGTCTAAGCGCAAAACAATAGGACTCGACCAATTTTCTCTTCATTAAAAGACTCTAATTCTCTAACCCTCCGCGCATACGTTTGCCTAGCAGAAGAGTTAAAAAAATCACCACAAGAGTAAAGAAAGAAAATTTAAATTGCAAGACAACAATGGCTAAAGCTTGAGAAAGCAAACTTTTAGTTTATTTTTTGTTCATTCTTTGCATATAAATGGGTAAATAAACTTTCATTTTTGAAAGAAATATATAAAAAGCATAAATTTAGCAAATTATTTTCAGATTGTTGTCTAGCGTTGTTTTACTATTATCGACTTATCATTGGCTTATTAAGAACCGAACCAAACCGAACTAAACCAACAACAGTCAAATTGACGATTTGTATTTAATTTGGTTTGGTTTTGGTTTTAAAATTTAAAAAATCGATTAAGTTGGTTTAGTTTTGGTTTTAATCAAAAACCAACAAAACCGAACTGTGAACACCCCTAGCCATCAAGATGAATTTTGGACTTGGTGAAATTCTGATGTTGCTGGTATCTGGTGTTTCCGCATCTGCGGAAGAAGGGTCGCATATGCAGTTCCGCAGATGCGAGAGGTAGGTTCGCAGGTGCGAGTTCTTGGTAGGTTGGTTGTTTCCGCAGGTGCGGGCTTGGGGCCGCATCTGCGATGTCGCATATGCGGTAGATGAGTCGTAGAAGCGAAAGGTGAGACCGTGGTGTTTTTGCAGAAGTGGATTCTGCAACTGCGGATAGAGGACCGCAGAAGCGGTTGTTGGCTTAATAAAGATCCGCATAAGCGGAGGTATAACCGCAAAAGCGGTAGCAACAAATACGGCAAAGGAACCGCAGAAGCTAAAATCACTGTTCAGAGAAGGGTTTTAAAGCTCATTTTGTTCCGCCAGCTTAAGTTCATTTCCACCATTTTTGATCGACCTTGAGAGCTCTTGGATAGAAACTGAAGGGGATTTCGACTAGGTATGATTGGAGGTGAGTTCTTTCGCTTAAATACATGATTTAATGGTAGAATTAACATCAAAATTTGTGGAAATTCATCAAAAGAGGGTAAAGTTAGGGCTTGGAAATTTGGTATTTCAAAGTGAAATTTGAGGGGTCAAATGGACTCCGATTTTGGTAATTTTGATATGTATAGACTCGTGGAGAGATAAGGAATCCGGTGATGTTAATTTTATGATTTTTTGAGAAGTGGGCCCGGGGCTCGGGTTTTGCTAATTTCAAGATTTTTAATATTTTTTGATTATTTTCGATTGGGTATTGTTCAATTGGCACATTGTTACGCATTCGTTGTAGTTTTGATTAGGTTCGACGCGATTGGAGGCCAATTTGAGGGGCAAAGGCATCGCGAGCTAGGGATTTCACCATTTCAAGATGAGTAATGATTGTAAATGATATCCTGAGGGTTTAAAACCCCGGACTGCACATCGTAGTGCTATATTGAGGTGACTTGCATGCCGGATAGCGAGCGTGGGGTAGAGCACCATTGGGGATTGTGACTCGGTCCGTCCCGATTGATGATTTTACTGCGTATTTGACTGGAACTTATTTGTATTATCATAATTTGGGCTGATTGTCATATTTTGGGCTTAATGCCGACTACTTGAGTCCTCCGTGGATTTTTATCACTCTTTCATCACTATTTGATATACTACTAGAACTCAGTCCTGTTGATTATACTGTTTGACAAACTCAGCCACTTTAATTGAATTTTTGAGACTTAACTGATATTCCACTGTTGTTTGGGTTGAGCTCAACTATTTTATTGATGCCCGGGGGGGGGGGGGGGGGGGGCTTATGGTGTTTTTTGGACTAAGTGAGGCTTTCAGGCCTCATGTGTGATGTGAGGAGGATTTCAAGCCTTGTGAGTGATGTGAAGAGACATTCAAGCCTCGAGTGTGATGTGAGGAGACTTTCAGGCCTCGAGTGATATGTGAGGAGTCTTTCAGGACTCGAGTGTGATATAAGAAGGCTTTAAGACCTTATTTTAATGCCACGAGGTGGCTTGATATTGCACTTGGGCCGTAAGGGGACCCTCCCAGAGTTTGTACACCCCCAGTAAGCGCGGGTACCCATGTGATATGAGAGTGAGTCCAAGAGGCTGATATTCTGCTGAGTGACTGATATTGAGCCCGAGGGGCTGATACTGTTCTGAGCGATTGATATTGGGCCCGAGGGACTGGTACTGTTTGAGATATTGCCCGAGGGGCGAAATTTTATGTGCTCATCTTGCATATTTACTTGCATTTTTACCTGTTATATTGTGGTATTGGTGCCCGAAGGGCGAATTTTCTGTGCTTATCGGCACTAACTGATTTGAAATCATTTCGTAACTATTGAAAAGATCATTTTCAAAAGAGATTTAAACTGAGCTAAGATATTTCCAAAGATTTCACAGTTTTACTGAATTCTCAAAGGATTGTACCATGCTTCTATACAACATGATGGTTTGCTTTACGTGATTTCTTATCGCTAAGTTGTTATTTACCTTTATTACTCACTGAGTTGGAGTACTCACTTTTCTCCCTGCACCTCGTGTGTAGATCCAGGTATCTATTCACCCGGTAGCGGGTTTTGGCCGATCAGAGGTAGAGCTATATGAGTTAAGGAGGTGATTGTCAGTGTTCACATAACCATGTCTCCCTCTTTGGTCATTATTTCGATTTTGTATATTTTAGACACTGTAGTGATTTACATTCTAATAGATGCTCGTGATTTGTGACACCCCGATTAGGGATGTGTTGGGTTGCATTTCTGCTAATTAATGCTATTAAGTCATATTAAGATGTTTTATTATGTTTGACTATTTTTGAAAATACGAGTTGGGTTAGTTGCTGGCCTCGTCTTCACGAGAGGCGCCATCATGACCAGTGCGGTATTTGGGTCGTGACAAGTTGGTATCAGAGCTTAGGTTACTAGGTCTCACGAGTCATGAGCAGGTTTAGTATAGTCTCACGGATCGGTACAGAGACGTATGTATTTATCCTCGAGAGGCTGCAGAACCTTTAGGAAAAATTCACATTCCTGAATTCTTACCGTGCATCCTTGATTTAGCTTGAAAAGAGACTCTTGAAATTCCTTCCACGCGTTTGTATGCGCACATGAGTGCTCAGTATCAGATGCGCCTTGATGGCTTGTGATTCCCCAATCGAGGGGCGAGATGTGATCTCTGTGAGTTTGATGTTGGGCCAGTCTGGAAGACTTGAGGTCGGATCTTTGCCTATGGCTTGAGCACCAAGGTGCTGATTGTGTGAGCAAGTGTTTTGAACTTATATGTTCGATAGTGTCCCTATTAGTGGAAGTGACAGTTGAATAGCCATGTGATGAGTATGTTAATACTGCGGAATATATCTTTATGACTTGGAAGTAACGAGGAAGGTCTGTTGGATGATAAATGAACTATTAAGTGTATGATTCCATTGTGATTGGATGTGTAGATCTGAGTTATGGGCGTGTGAAGAATCTTTTCGTGTCTCCTAGATGGGAGTGGAGTAAATTTCATGTTGTGGTATGAGTTCAGACTTAGGAGGACTAAGTGACTGTGTAATGTGTATGATGGTGGAAGGTTACAGAAATGTTATATTAAGGTGAAGCAGGAGGGTTATCCCCTGCGGAGTGTTCCGAAGTGGTGTGATCCTTATGTGTGTGTTAGAAGATCTCACGTGTAATGGAAGGGTACATGTTGAATTTGAAATTTCGGATTTTCTTAAGAGAGTGGGCTTAACTGTTGCAGGGATGAATGCGAGATTTGTAGAAGATTTACAAAACTAGATGATCTGTGTTTTCAAACTTATAAATGATTTGAGTTTAATCTCACTATGGTATTGTGGCATCAATAGAGTAAAAGTGTTATGAGTTAGTGAGTGTATCTTGATCTATGGCTTCGAGCCAAGTGGGGGAGTTGGCTGTGAGCAGTTGATTGCATGGTTAGGTGCTACGTTAGTTCTAGTTTAGGGGCGTGCTAGTGAAATAGATATGGCTAGAGTAAAGGAAAGTTTGACAAAGGTTATATTATGCTTCATAGGGTATGAGAATCACGAAATGTCTAGAGTGTTGTGGGTAAAGTATGCTCGGTGCATAGAGCAGGAAATTGCTTGGTTGTATTGGGATGAGGATTTTGCGGTATTGGAGTGCCAATGAGGCACAAGTGGTTCTGTTTGTTAGGTCAGGTAATTTGCAGTTTGAATAAGAGGTTGTATACTGGTATTCCGGTGTTGTGTGCAGCTGCTGTGAATAGAATTTATCGTTTCGAATGTCTGAGTTATGTGGTATATCGTATAATTGCACCTGAGGTTGCAGGTACAGATTATTACAGCTGGTTCGGGACTATTCAGAGTATAGATGCGAGGGTCTAATCTTGTGTGTGATTTCGGAAAGTGAAATGTGGATCTATGACTTATGGGCTAGACTGGATTGTGTGATTTTAGTTAAGATGTGTTATCAGACCTATATGAGATAGGGCGACGTGGGATCACCCCGGGTATATGCATGATAAGGTGATTCAGCGATTGGTTAGCTTTTAGAACAACTCTGGGTACGTTCGAGGATGAACATGTGTTTAACTGGGGGAGGATGTAACGACCCAACCGATCGTTTTGAACTTTTGCACTTTGATCACCAGTTCTCAGGCATGACTTGCCACGTGTTGGGTATTATGACTAATATGGATCGTTGGTTTTGGTTTTTGGGAAGATTTGGAATGAATTTGAAAGAACAATTTTAGTTGGAAGCTTTGAATTTGAAAGGTTTGATTGAGGTTTGACTTATTTGTATATGAGCTCGTATCGGATTTTTTATGATTGGTTAGCCCGTTAGATGATTTGTGACTTAGGAATGTGATCGAAAGTGATTTTGGAGGTCCGGTGAAGAATTAGGCTTGAATTGGCGAAATTAGTATTTTGGCAAATTTCGGTTGATAGGTCATATTTTGATCCGAGGGTTGGAATGGAATTCCGAGAGTTGTTGTAGCTTCGTTATGTGAGTTGCGATGTGTGTGCAAAATTTCAGGTCATTCGGAGGTGATTTGGTTGGGTTTTTTTATATCAAATGCGTGTTTCAGGGGTTTTTGAAGAACTTAGGCTTGAATTCGGTGAGAATTGATGATTTTAGTGTTTTTATGTGTTTTGACGATTGGAGCAAGTTTGAATGATATTTTAGGATGGGATGACACTTTTGGTTGAGGTCCCGGGGGCCTCAGGGTAATTTCGGATGGCAATCGGGATGAATTTTGGACTTGGTGAAATTCTGATGTTGCTGGTATCTGGTATTTCCGCATCTGCGGAAGAAGGGCCGCATATGCGGTTCCGCAGATGCGAGAGGTAGGTTCGCAGGTGCGAGTTCTTGGTAGATTGGCTGTTTCCATAGGTACAGGCTTGGGTTCGCATCTGCGATGCTGCAGATGCGGTAGATGAGTCGCAAATGCGAAAGGTGAGACCATGGTGTTTTCGCAAAAACGAACAAGTAACCGCAGAAGCGGATTCCGCAAATGCTGATAGAGGACCACAAAAGTGGCTGTTGGCTTAATAAAGATCCGCAGAAGCGGATGTATAACCGCAAAAGCAGTAGCCGCAAATGTGGCAAAGGAACTGCAGATGCGAAAATCACTGTTCATACAAGGGTTTTAAAGCTCATTTTGTTCCGCGAGCTTAAGTTCATTTCCACCATTTTTTATCAACCTTGAGAGCTCTTGGAAAGAAACTGAAGGGGATTTTGACTAGGTGTGATTGGAGGTGGGTTCTTTGGCCTAAATACATGATTTAATGGTAGAATTAACATGTAAATTTGTGGAAATTCATCAAAAGAGGGTAAAGCTAGGGCTTGGAAATTTGGTATTTCAAAGTGAAATTTGAGGGGTCAAATGGACTCTGATTTTGGTAATTTTGATAAGTATAGACTCGTGGCAAGATAAGAAATCCGGTGAGGTTAATTTTCTGATTTTTTGAAAAGTGGGCTCGGGGCTCGGGTTTTGCTAATTTCGAGATTTTTAATATTTTTCGATTGTTTTCGATTGGTATTGTTCCATTGGCACATTGTTACGCATTCGTTGTGGTTTTGATTAGATTTGACGCAATTGGAGGCCAATTTAAGGGGAAAAGGCGTCGCGAGCTAGCGATTTCACCGGTTCGAGGTGAGTAATGATTGTAAATGATATCCTGAGGGTTTGAAATCCCGAACTGCACATCGTAGTGCTATATTGAGGGGACTTGCACGCCGGATAGCGAGTGTGGGGTAGAGAACAATTGGGGATTGTGACTCGGTCCGTCCCGATTGATGATTTTACCGTGTATTTGACTGGAATTTATTTGTTATTATCATGATTTGGGTTGATTGCCATATTTTGGGCTTAATGCCGACTACTTGAGTCCTCCGTGGATTTTTATCACTCTTTCCTCGCTGTTTGATATACTACTTGAACTCAGTCCTATTGATTATACTATTTTACAAACTCAACCACTTTAATTGAATTTTTGAGACTTGACTGATATTCCATTGTTCTGGACTAAGTGAGCTTTTCAGGCCTCGTGTGTGATGTGAGGAGGCTTTCAGGCCTTGTGAGTGATGCGAGGAGACTTTCAGGCCTCGAGTGTGATGTGAGGAGACTTTCAGGCCTCGAGTGATATGTGAGGAGGCTTTCAGGCCTCGAGTGTGATGTAAGAAGGCTTTCAGACCTTGTTTTATATGCCACAAGGTGGCTTGATATTGCGTTTGGGCCGTAAGGGGCCTCTCCCGGAGTTTGTACACCCCCAGTGAGTGCCAGTACCCATGTGATATGAGAGTGAGTCCGATGGGCTGATATTCTGCCGAGTGACTGATATTGAGCCCGAGGGGATGATACTGTTCTGAGCGATTGATATTAAGCCCGATGGGGCTGGTATTGTTTGAGATATTGCCCGAGGGGCGAGCTTTTATGTGCTCATCTTGCATATTTACTTGCATTTTTACCTATTATACTGTGGTATTGGTGCCCGAGGGGCGGATTTTCTGTGCTTATCGGCACTAACTGATTTGAAATCATTTCGTAACTATTGAAAAGATCATTTTCAAAAGAAATTTAAACTGAGCTAAGATATTTTCAAAGATTTCACAGTTTCACTGAATTCTCAAAGGATTGTACCCTGCTTTTATACATCATGATGGTTTTGCTTTACGTGATTTCTTACCGCTCAGTTGTTATTTACCTTTATTACTCACTGATTTGGAGTACTCACTTTACTCCCTGTACCTTGTGCGCAGATGCAGGTATCTATTCACCCGGTAGTGGGTTTTGGCCGATCAGAAGCAGGGTTATATGAGTTAAGGAGGTGACTGTCAGCATTTACAACACTATGTCTCCCTCTTTGTTCATTATTCCGATTTTATATATTTTAGACATTGTAGTGGATTTACATTCTAGTAGATGCTCGTGACCTGTGATACCCCGATTAGGGCTGTGTTGGGTTGCATTTCCGCTAAGTTATTAAATCATATTTAAGCTGTTTAATTATGTTTAACTATTTTTGAAAAGGCGAGTTGGGTTAGTTGGCTGGCCTCGTCTTCACGAGAGGCGCCATCACGACCAGTGTGAGATTTGGGTCCTGACAGGAATCAATAACCACGGGTTTAAATGTGGGATTAGGGATAACAAAACCCTGGGGTGCGATCTAAGTGAGTCGTAATTAAATCCAGCTAGCGTAACT
Organism: Nicotiana glauca; assembly: GCA_026770625.1. NCBI lineage: Eukaryota > Viridiplantae > Streptophyta > Magnoliopsida > Solanales > Solanaceae > Nicotiana > Nicotiana glauca. Next base: position 184,173 of record MU789108.1, read on the forward strand.
CGGAAGAGTATGTCTAGTAAATTATCGTAATTACTCGGGAGAGAATTACAACACGCAGATCGCTCATGATTGGTAGAGAATACTTAGGCAAAATTATAGAAGACATAGTGGGAATGATTCCAACAATTGGGAAAATCATAACTCTAGACCTCGTTAATCTTTTCTCCAACCTGTAGTATCTTTAGTGTTAATTTATTATTTTAATTTGTTAGTTAGTTAGTTAAACACAAGAATCTTAATATTTATAAGTTAGGAATTGTTCAAGCTTGTATTCTTGGTGATAGTGAACAAGTATAGCTTAGCATTTGTTCTTTGTGGGATTCGATTCCGGACTTGTAAATCGAATTATATTTGCGACGACCACTTTGTCCTTTTTATAAGGCATATTTGGGCATGATCAAATTTTGGCACTGTTGCCGAGGACCAACAGTGTGCTTGTAGTTGTATATATTTCTAGGGTTCAAGTTTGAACTTTTTTTTGTTTGTTTTTTTATAACTGTTGATTTGCGAAACATGACATTTTGAAATTATGGGAATTTAGGTGTAGATAATTCTACTATTGATCCTCATAAATATTGTAAAAGAAACCACCCGTATCTAAATTATCAAAATATTCCCGAGAGCGAGTTATGTGCACCAACTCAATCTTATTTGTAGAATGTATGTGATGTTTGTGGTGGTAAAAATAGTCACTTTTATGGTTGTGCTTATATTTCTTATCTTCCCCAACCCTTTACTACGATGGTTCTACCTTTTCTTGTGAAATTAACAAGAACAAAGAAGTTGGGAATGTGGACCTGAAGGAGATCAAAGATATGTTAAAGTGCCTTATGGAACAAAATAATGAGAAACAACTGCAGATAGAGAGGCAAAAGGCAACTATTCGCAACTTGGAGGCTCAATTAAGTCAAGTGGTTGGAGTTGTTAATGTTCAACAAGCCAATATTGGGGATAATAGCCAAGAAGAGCGTTAATTTGAGGTGTTAATTAAGGAGGTCAGAGTAGAACATCAACAACCTAGCCAACTACAATTTGAGGATGTCGATGTTGAAGAAGTGAGACTAGAGTCAGTCAAGGACTTTGAGGATACAAATTTTTTTGACTCTAGTATCATTGATGTCGAGGATGTTGAAGTCCTTAAGTTCATGTGTTTGAGCGCATTGATCCTCACTCCAAATATTTTTTCACATTGGGATTGGATGATGATATGGAAATAGAGTCATCCGAGCCAATTGAGGAGTCAAGGAATGAGGAACAAGGTGCCTACAGTCTGGAATTTTTCTTGTCAGAAACACAGGACTACATACCTCATCTAAAAGCCAAGAAGTGTAAAATAGTACAATGGTTTCTTAGGCCAATTATATTTTTTCCACTACCCCTGGAGCATAACCGAATACTTAAAGCCAAATTGGGGGCTCAATTCATAAGTTCAAGGTGGAGGGAAAAAATAATTCACGTCGTGTCGCGGCATTAAATCAAGCGCTTGTTTGGAGGCAACCCAACTTTACTACTTTATTTTACTTTTGTTTTATTTTGTTTTTCTAATTGTATTATTTTTGTATTGTCGTTTTTCTATTTTTTTGGAGCATGGAATGCAAAGACATTGGAAGGATGCAACAACAAACCAGATGGTTGGGACTAAGTGTGAGGTCCCACACGAAGAACCAGGCCTGAAAAAAGTCTGAGTACCCCATGAGATGCTAGTGCTTCGGCCTTTGGCCTACCAGGGAGTATCTTTTACCCTATTGTATGTCACGCCCCTAAATCTGAGGAGCGCGACCGACGCTCAACCGAGTAAACCCGACTGAGCAAGCCTGCCGGGTTGCATGCATACTACCCAACCCAACTGATATTTAAATAAGGGGTAGACTTCGTTAATCAAATTCTATCAACATATAATTAATTATTTCCATTTCAGTTTCATTAGCGACACCATTTCGCCACTTTAAGGGTATTACAAGTTATGAACTTATATACATCAATATTTCCATTTTAATTTCCAATACCCGACGCTACCCACAACCTGTCTATGGAGCCTCTAAATGTAACCAAAGAATAATACAGAAATGTCAGCAACAAGGCTCTGTCCATACCTTATACAAATACAAAAAAAACAGGATTTTGGGAAGAACAGCGGCCTAAGCCACGCAGGGCCCCGAGGGGAAAAGGGCTCACCAATACAACTAACGGAAAGTAAAGGAGGTGCTACTGCCAGTGGACTGGAGTGCCTGCTATAGATCCACCTACAATCATAACACGAATGTAGCGACCCCGGCAAAAGGGACGTCAGTACATTTGAATTGTACTGGTATGTATAACTAAACACCATTTTACTAGAAAGAACTATCAAATAGAAGCAAGCAATTAATACGGGAAAATCGAAGAAACAATTCATATAATTCTTCATATAATTTCCACAACACCGATTAAGGCAATTCTGTCACATTTTCACCACTATTCTCATCACCACCGCCATCTCGAGCGAAGTACGGTCACGACCCGACCGGCTAGGTCACCTCATTGGAGGAATTACTTTCAATCAATATTTCGTTTCCCTTATACGGGATTCAATATCAGCCCATTTCCGCCATGTGTGTGGCATGGTGTCCAATCACGACCCAATCGGCTAGGTCACCTTATTTGAGGCATTACTCGATTCTCATTTGTCAACACCTTCAAATCCTTATTCCATACATATCATAATAATTTTTGGGCACTCATGGCTACCATCATCACATCATTGTCCCTTTTCAATACTAGTTTATAAGTTGTGATCATAGACACGTATATCAAGGATCTTTCAAGTTGCAATCACAAATAGTGAGCACATAGCTAGCATGAATAATTCTTTGTTTCAGTGTCGGCTTATAGCCCAAGTATTTCAACAAATAATTATACTTTTCATCATTCTCTAATTATCAAGATTGGCACGTTATTCACAATGAGGCACATCCTTCACGAACATGTATAGATATATGTAAATCAATTAATTTCACAATCAATCAATACACTAACCAATTCAACTCTTACGACACGTTCGTAAGCACCAACAGAGCTCAATTTCTAATAGAAGGGGGTTTTAGCCATACATACCTCAATGAAGCTTTTCCTTGTTCTTTTACAATTTTCAGAACTCTTAGTGCTTCAATCTATTGAGCAAGAAATTTCAGATTAAAATTGAGAATTTGAGACGAAACTGAAGTTCTAGCTTGGTTCGAGCATACCATCAAACACTAGAGGTGCATTGTGATCTTAGCCCCCTTTTGTGAGGAATTTCTATCATTTTATACCCTCAATTGCCTCTTTTTTAAATTTACTACTTTTCAATACTGTATGGTGGCATGCATGCAAGAGATTCATTCTCATACCCATGAATTACTTCCCTAATGACCCCATATGGCTAAGTATACAAATATGAGCTGAGGTGATAGAGCCTTACCTCTTGGGATGAAGATTCATGAGCCTTCACTTGATTTTCTTCAATGATTTAGCCCAATCTTATGAAATAATTTGACGGGAGACTTTCCCTCTCTAAGAAACCTCTTCCTCTCTCTAGAATTGCCCAGATGAATGTTCAAAATGAGCTAGAACACCTGTTATATCGATATGGAAGTCGGGTGAAAAATTAGAAAATTGGAGCCCCGAGTCAACTATGCGGTCGCATCTGCGATTGTAGAGTAAACATGCGGTCCGCATAATGGACCGTATAATTTCTCCCCAAAAACTAAACATTTTGACTCGGTCTACGATAAGAATGCGGTCCGCATTCATGTTCTGCGGTCGCAAAGTGCACCGCAGAACTGACCCTCGCACAAGTCAAAGGAAAATATATGATGACTATGTGGTCCGCATTTCGATTATGCGACCGCATTACTGACTTTAATTTTAACCAACATTCTGCCTCACTCTGCGGCAGATATGCAGTCCACATTTCAATTATACGACCGCATTCTGGATCGTATTTCTTGCATTTTTCTGGAAACTTATTCTTGACTTTTTAATACATTATTCAATCCAAAAAGGTCCGCGCCGCAGGATCCGGGTTTTTGAGTAGGGATTTCATGGGGCCTTACATTGTATGTACATTGGAGACAATGTACAATTTTAAGTGTGGGGTGAGGAGATTTTCTAGGTGACCATCTATGCTATTTTAGTTGTGTTAGTTTAATTGAATAATTTTTTTTAAACAGAAAAGATTGGACTTTCCCTGACGATGGATCTATTAGACAATTTTCTTGAGGGATTTAAGTCTAAAGAAAAAAAAGATTTTTTAAGGTAGTGTAGCAATTCGCCTTTGGTTTTTCTTTATGCCGTGGTTCTTTTCCAAGGATTTTATTTGAACTGGGTGTAGTTAGTATTTTTTTTAGGAATAAGATCCATTGTGTTGTATTTTGAAATGAAGCAATATCTTGACTTTGTTATGCCTTGAGAATAGTGAGTACTTTGGTTGTGATGCTTAGGCTCAGTTTTTGACCCTTGTATAAGCACCTTAAATTGTAGGATTTTAACTTTGCTTAACTGCTTTGACTAGAGTGTCTTGATGAATCCAATATTAAGTGAGTTATGTGGCATGTGTGTGTGAGGTTTGGGTGTTATTTTGTGCATTATTTTTTATGCCTAGAAATTGCCTTGTGTGTTTGCAAAGCGAAATAGTAATTTTGTTCAGTCTTAGAAGTGATATAAGCGTTTCTTTGTTGAGCCAGATATGTATATTTTACCTGCCTAATTATTATATATCGTAGTTAACTCATTTGATCATGTAATCTTGTTTATTTGGCAACCACACTACAAGCCTTACCCATTTGTTTGAATTAACCATTATTTGAACCTTTTAACTTCTCATGAGCACCTTAATTGTTATGAGGTGTGTAAAAGTTAAAGTGTGAGGTGGTTGGTTTGGCTTTTGAGTGGAACTAATGAAATAAAGAGAAAGGTACATTATTTTGAAAAGGTAAGAGCCACGTGAGTTTAAAAATAAAAAAGGAAAAAAGTTGTATTGTTGTGGAAAATAAATTCCTTGATAAGTGGTGACTCGTGATGTGATTGTGCTTGTTCTTAAAGATGTATGGGGTAAAATACATTGTTGTGAAGGCGTAGTTTGGTTTTACATAAGTATGATATTTGAATGTTAAAGAATATGTATTAAAGTACTTAGGGAGGTGTAGTCACTCTTATATCTAAATGTATTCCACCCGTCCCACAACCTACATTACAACCAAATAAAGTCCTACTTGATCATAGACTGAATGAGCTCGATTAGTAGAGTAATACACTACGGGCAAGCCTATGGTGCATATTTTGTGGCATGAATATTATTTCTGAGAGTGAGTGAATTCTTTTTATCTTGAGTTCCTAAGTGCTCTTAAATTCTATTGTGTGGAACTACTCTCTTTTGTTGTGTGAGGGTACTTGATTCATGAAGGAAAGATAATGTCAGTGATCTCTATATTAGAGTAAGTGGGCGAGTTGTGAATAATTCTTGGTAATTGTGCGTCGAATCTTGAGGTGAAGATGTTACGCTTTTGTGCTTAGTCTATTTTAAACATTCTTGGTGTGATGAGTTAGGCGAATTGCTTAAAAAAGGTCGTGTCTATATAAAGTGTAGCTTGATTGCTCGGGGACGAACAATGGTTTAAGTGTGGGGTGTTTATGATAGGCTATAATATTGTATTTTAGTCATTTATTATACTCTAATTTACTGCACTTTAACTGAGTTTGAGCTTTAACCGCTAGTGTTTTATACTAACTGTGTATTTTATGCCTTGTAGGAATGATTCCGAGCTATATAGATATTATGAAATGAATTCAACTAATTTGGAGCTTTGAAGTCTGAGTAAAAGTCCAAGGACTTAAGTTGGGATCGTGTCAGGGGTCAACTTTGATAGTTAAGAACAAACGAATACTCGAGTAGGTATATTGCTCATTGTCTAGTAAAATAGACATAACATTATTCTAAGAGCTTCATTTTAACTATATAATATATGGTTGGAAAGCTAACTCAAAGTTCTACAACTTACATGTTTTATGTTTTTTCAAATTCTAAACGAAACAGGGCATAAAATGCAGTTGAAACCGCGATCGCGGACCTGGTCGCGGACTGAGGCAGTGCACTTGTTAATATGTGTGGCCACTAGCGCGCCCGCGCTAGTCCAGGCCTGGAAACTTGTCCTTTTTCACATTGGAGAAGGTATAATTATTTGGGCACAATCCTACTTGGTATATATACACAGAAAAATGGTATTTTGAGTAAGTTGGACATATTTTTAACAATTGACCTAAGCAGGCAGAGACACAATAGGAGCAAGGCGGGAAATTCTTCTATGAGTTTTTCTTTCCTTTTACTATTTTTTATTGTTGGTTATGACTTTTAATATTGTAGTTTTACATACTATTATGAATAGTTAATTTATTATCTAGTGTTTTAATGGAACCTTTTATGGGATAAATTATTGTTATGTTTTTATATAATTGAGCCGTAGTATTTTCTCTATTTATTTAACTATATTATTCTTGTGGTTGATTGAAGAGACCTAAATTAGTTGTGTCTATTTAGTATGTATTACAATATTACTCAAGAGATAGTGAATATTTAGGTAGTTGGTGAACAACATCACTCCCGACGTATGTGAGTAATCAATAACCAAGGGTTTAAAGGTGGGATTAGGAATAACGAAACATTGGGCGCGATCTAAGTGAGCTGTAATTAAATCCAGCTAGCGTAACTCGGGAGAGTGTATCTAGTAAATTATCGTAATTACTCGGGAGAGAATTACAATACGCAGAGCACTCATGATCGGTAGAGAATACTTAAACGAAATTATAGAAGACATAGCGAAAATAATTCCGAAAATTGGAAAAATCATAGCTCTAGACTTCCTTAATCTTTTCTCCAACATGTAGTATCTTTAGTGTTAATTTATTATTTTAATTTGTTAGTTATTTAGTTAAACACAAGAATCTTAATGTCTATAAGGTTAGGAATTGTTCAAGCTTATATTCTTGATGATAGTGAAACCGATGTGTCTATTTAGTATGTATTACAATAACTTAAATATAATTCATTGGAAGTCGATCCACAATAACCCAAATGGCATCAAACTTCTTCAAGGTCTGTGGGAGTCCAGATACAAAGTCCATGGTGATGCGCTCCCATTTCCACTCTAGAATCTCTATCTGCTGAAGCAACCCAGCCGGGCGATGATGCTCATACTTCACCTGTTGGTAGTTGAGGCATCTAGACACATAACCAATTATATCTTTCTTCATCCGCCTCCACCAATAGTGCTGTCTCAAGTCCTGATACATCTTCGCGGCACCCGGATGGATGGAATACCGCAAACTATGGGCCTCTGCTAGAATCAACTCTCGAAGCCCATCAACATTGAACACACAAATCCGGCCCTGCATCCTCAATATCCCGTCATCTCTGATGGTCACATCTCTGGCATATCCACATTGAACCTTGTCCTTAAGGACAAGCGAATGAGGGTATTCATACTGCTGCTCCCTGATACGATCAAATAAGGAGGACCGAAAAACCATACAAGCTAGAACCCGACTGGGCTCCGAAAGATCCAATCTCATAAACTGGCTGGCTAAGGCATGAACATCCATCACCATAGGCCTCTCTGAAGCTGGTAAATATGCCAAACTCCCCAAACTCTCCGCTCGACGACTCAAGGCATCCGCCACCACACTGGCCTTGCCCGGGTGATACAAGATAGTGATATCATAATCCTTCAGCAACTCTAACCACCTCCTCTGATGCATATTTAGATCCTTTTGCTTGAGTAAGTGATGCAAGCTCCGATGGTCAGTATAGATCTCACAAGGCAAACCGTACAAATAGTGACGCCAGATCTTCAAGGCATGACAATGACAGCTAACTCGAGGTCGTGGACAGGGTAATTATTTTCATGTATCTTCAACTGTCTGGACGCGTAGGTAATAACCCTACCGTCCTACATCAACACCGCTCCAAGGCCAACTCTCGAGGTATCACAATAGACAGTATAAGACCCCTTAACTGGTAGGCAACATCAAAATTGGGGTTGTAGTCAAAGCTGTCTTGAGCTTCTGAAAGCTTGCCTCACACTCCTCTGTCTACTGAAATAGGGCACCATTCTGGGTCAATCCAGTCATAGGGGCCGCAGTCGATGAAAATCCCTCCACGAAGCGGCGGTAGTAACCCTCCAAACCAAGGAAACTGTGAATATCTATAGCTGAGGACAGCCTGGGCCAACTCTGTACGACCTCTATCTTCCTCGGATCCACTCGAATACCCTCACTCGAAATCACGTGGCCTAAGAATGCCATAAAACTCAGCCAAAATGCACATTTTGAAAACTTTGCATATAACTTATTTTCCCTCAAGGTCTGAAGCACAGTCCTCAGGTGCTTCTCATGATCTTCCCGACTCCAGGAATACACCAGAATATCATCAATAAAAACAATAATTAACGAGTCAAGATATGGTTTGAACACACTGTGCATCAAATGCATGAAAGTTGACGGAGCATTGGTCAACCCAAATAACATAACACGGAACTCGTAATGACTATACCGAGTCTTGACGGTAGTTTTTCGGGATATCTGGCTCCTGAATTTTCAACTGATGGTAACCGAGCGCAAGTCAATCTTAGAAAACACATGTGCGCCCTGAAGCTGGTCAAATAGATCATCAATACGAGGCAAAGGATAACATTTCTTCACTGTAACCTTGTTCAACTAGCGATAATCAATACACATATGCATAGAACCATCCTTCTTCTTCACAAACAAGATAGGAGCACCCCAAGGTGAAACACTGGGTCGAATGAAACCATTATCAAGCAATTCTTGCAACTGATACTTCAATTCCTTCAACTCAAAAGGAGCCATACGGTACGGAGGAATGGAAACGGGTTGAGTGTCCGACAACAGATCAATGCCAAAATCAATGTCTCTATCGGGCGGAATGCCCGAAAGATCAGTTGGAAACACATCAGGATAATCCCGTACCACTGGAACTGAATCAACAGAAGGGGTATCAGCACTAACATCTCTCACATAAGCTAAGTATGCGACACACCCCTTCTCAACCATATGTTGATCTTTAAGGAAAGAGATAACTCTACTAGGAGTGTGATTTAAAGTACCACTCCACTCAATATGTGGAATACCTGGCATAGCGAGCGTCACGGTCTTGGAGTTACAATCAAGGCTAGCAAAATGGGGTGACAACCAGTCCATGCCCAAAATAATGTCAAAATCAACCATACCGAGTAACAATAAATCAACTCTAGTCTCAAACCACGGATAGTAACCAAACATGACCGATAAATGCGGTCCATAACAAGAGAATCCCCTCACACGAGTAGAAACATAAATAAGGGCACTCAAAGAATCCCAAGGCACACCCAAATGTAGAGCAACGTAAGAAGACACATAAGAGTAAGTAGAGCATGGATCGAATAGAACCGATGCCTCTTTGTGACAAACCAGTATAATACTTGTAATGACGGAGTTGGTGGCAACAACCTCGGTACGAGTAGGAATAGCATAATATCTGTCATGTCCCCTCTCTTGAGGGTGACCTCTATCTCCCTGACCTCCTCCCCTAGCCGGCTGGGCAGGTGGGGTAGTAGCTGGAGCTGTGATCATGGCCTAAGAACTCTGAGGAGCACGTTGTAGCTGAGCAGTCTGTGAAGATGCACCCCTACCAAGTCTGGGGTAGTCCCTAACCATGTGGCGGGTATCACCACACTCGAAACAAGCTCTAGGAGGACGTGGTGGCTGTGACTGACTAGGGCTAGGTCTGCTGGACTGACCTCTGGAAGCACCCCGCGCAGGAGGCACGCTAGAAACTAGAGGTGCATAATAAGGCTCCTGAGGTGTAGGCGGAGCTGGAGCACTGCTGGCTGCTGGAAGAACTGAATGGATGGAGCGACCCACATAACCTCTACCATAACGACTTACTGATGGGGTACGGGCAATAGAGTAGTGACCTGAGTCTCGAGGCCTCTTATCCTCCCTCTTCCCTCACTCCCCGACGAGCATACCCTCAATCCTCCTAATAATGCTCAATACCCGCTGATAAGGAATGTCCATCTCCAACTCTCGAGCCATGCTATATCTGATGGGTGGGATAAGACCCTCAATGAACCTGCGAACTCTCTCCCAAACTGTAGCAACCAAGGCCGGTATATGCTTGGCCAATCTGGTAAAGCGGATAACATACTCCGAAACGGTCATCGCACCCTGGCGCAAATGCTCAAACTCTGCGTGCCATGTGTCCCTGAGATTCTGGGGGACAAACTCTCTCATGAACATATATGAGAACTAGGTCTAAGTCAGTGAATCATCCTCGACTGGACTATCTATCTCATAAGTGCGCCACCAATCAGAGGCGACTCCTCGAAGCTGAAAAGCAGTAAAAGAAACCCTGTTGGACTCCACTATTCCCATAGTGTGAAGAATACTGTGACACTCCTCTAGAAATCCCAAGGCATCGTCTGATGCTAATCCACTGAATACTGGGGGATCATACTTCTTGAACCTATCAAGTCTCTGTTGCTCGTCCTCTGAAGCAACTGACCCGTCCTCGGGCTGAACTGGTGATGTGGGAATAATCTCGGGAGCCTACTCAACTTGCACTCGCTGCTCAGGAGTGCGGACGGCGGGAGTCTGTGCTCCTCCCCCGACCTGGGATGTGGCTGCAGCAAGGGGAAGCAACTCTGCCTGAGCCAAGGTGGTATACATACTCATGAACTGAGACAAAGTCTCTTGGAGAGCTGGAGTAGTAGTGGCAGCAGTAGGTGTGCCAAGTGCCTGAGCTACGGTTAGATCTGCTGGTGGTGCCTCGGCGGTAGCTCACGCTGGTGCTCTGGCTGCACCACGTGCGCGTCCTCAACCTCTCCCCCGGCCCCAGCCTCTGACGGCTACAGTAGGGGGCGCGGGTGCCTGATCATCTCGAGTAGCATGCGTTCTCACCATCTGTGAGAGAATAGAAGTCAGAAGTTTAGAATTGATGTCCAAAATATCGCACGACAAAGAATTGAAATGAAATGAATATTTTTCCTAAACAGTTACATAACCTCTCGTAGATAAGCACAAGCATCTCCGTACCGATCAACGAGACTCTAAATAATCGGCATGTGTTCCGTGACTATTATGAACCTAGAGCTCTGATACCAACTTGTCACGTCCCCAGTTCGCCCTCCGTGAACATGTTGTGATGGCACCTAATCCTTACGACTAGGTAAGCCTAACAATGTGGAAAATAATATAACTTACAAAAACATTTAATTAAACCAAGAAAAATTAAAAGGATACGATATATAAGTGCCACTTAGCATATACAACTAAAAAATAAAGCGCGAAAGTCTAAAATCTCCTCCCCAAAACCCGTAAACTCACGGGAACCACATGCTAATAGAAATGTAATACGCTGTTATAACTTCAGAATGTCTAAACAACTGGAAGAAAATGATAGAAACTACTAAAGTTGGAACAGAATAGAGACTCCTAGTCTGCGGACACGACACATATACCTCGAAGTCTCCACTAGATCTCTCTGCCTCGAGGATAGTGTGCCTGGGGGGAGGTACCTGAATCTGCACATGAAAAATATACGCATAAGGGGCATGAGTACACCACAGTAGTACTCAGTAAGTGCCAAGCCTAACCTTGGTTGGGTAGTGACGAGGAAGGTCAGGGCCCTACTGAGGTTAAACAATATAATATGAATTAACAATATGAAAACTGACAGTAATAATGAGTACAACAGTGAGAACAGACAAGTTAAACAGGGCAATAACAACTACACAAAGAACAGAGTAAACATGGAATATGTACAGATCAATACCAAATGGTAACAATGAGGATCTCCTAGGATACCGTCCTGTAGTCTTTTTCTCAATTGTCTAGTGGATCTTCCGGGATACCGTCCCGTAGTCCATCACATGTGTAAAATTCGAAGGATCTCTCGGGATACCGTCCCGTAGTCCAACTATCAATGTGTGGGGGGATCTACCGGGAATCTAAACCGTAGTCCCAAAGTAAAAGTACAGGGGGATCTACCAGGAATCTAACCCCTAGTCCCAAAGTAAACAAACAAGAGGGGTGGAGCTATCAGAATCCCACATTCGTAGTCCCAATGTAAATGCACAACCACAACCAGAGGATACTCAGGAATAAAGTACAAAAGACAAGCAACAGGTAGTACTAGCCTAGCATGCTTCACGTAGTACAATCAAGGTAACTTAAAGAATTAGGTAAGTTGAATCAACTAAACATGCTTTTCTAATCTAACACATGTTATAGTTGCAAGTAAAATAAGGCAAATATAAAGAAAACTCAGTCTCAATATCTTAAGTAAAAATCGGGTTTTCAACAATTAGCTCAAGTACGCGCTCGTCACCTCACGTACAAGGCACTCAAATACCAAATATCAAATCCTAAGGGGAAAAGGTCCCCCACACAAGGTTAGACAAGCCACTTACCTCGAACCGACTCAAAATCAACTAAAAACCACGCCTTTGCCACGAGTATCCGACTCCAAATGACTCAAATCTATTCAATTTAATTATATATTATAAATAACACCGCAAGCAACTGATTTTACTAATTAATTCAAAGATAAGGCGCGAAATTAGGTAAAATAACCAAAATGCCCCTCAGGACAACGCCTCGGAATCAGATAATTTTTACATTTTCAGAACCTTCGTACTCTCACGAGTCTAACCATACAAAAGTCTCCCAAATCAGAGGTCAAATACCCACTCAAAACTCCATTATTTGGTCTAAGAAGTTTCTTCCAAAGTTTTCCCAATTTTGGTCCTCAATTCGAATTTAAATGATGGATTTAACTACATATTGATGAAATATAAATAGAAGGGATTAAATAAACGTTACCCAATAATCTCCTCTTCAAAACCCTCTCAAAATCGCCCTCTCCCGAGCTCAAATTTGATTTTTCTAACTTTTGAAAACTAACCCTCGAAGTTTCTATTTCTGAACATTGATTTCCGCTTCTGCGGACAAGGGACCGCATCTGCGGTGCCACTTTTGTGGAAACCATGCCCCTTCTATGGTTTTCAATAACCAGCCCAGGGACCGCATTTGCGATAATAACGTCGCAGGTGCGAAATTGCATATGCGGGAGTTCTTCCGCTTCTACGGAAACTAAGGGAGCACTGGTGTCCACTTCTGTGATGCCCAAGCCGCTTCTACGGGCATAACACCGCTTCTGCGGTTTCTAAGGTAAGAGAGGAAAGCCGCTTCTGCGGTGCTGCATCTACGGTTCCCAAGCCGCAGATGCAAAAATACTAGAAGCAGCAATGGTTCAGCTGCTGCAACACTTCTCAAATTTTCTCGTCAATCATCCGAAATCATCCGGAGACCCCCGGGACCTCAACCAAAAGCACCAATAACACCTAATACCCTATTCAAACTTTTATCAATCCTTAAAACACCTTACACAACACTAGAAATCTGAATTAATCAATGAATTAAGTCTAAGAAGTTAAATTTTATCAACATTCACTTTCGATAAAAAACGTAACCAAAACATGTCCGAATGACCTAAAATTTTACACACACGTCCCAAATGACATAACGGATCTACTACAACTTTTGAAATTTCAATCCAACCCTCGGATCAAAAACTCACTATTGGGTCGGAAATTTCAAAAATTCAAACTTCGGCATTTCAGGCCTAAATGAGCTACGGGCCTCCAAAATACATTCCGAACATGCTCCCAACCCCGAAATCACCTAACGGAGCTAATGAAATCATTGGATTTCCATTCTGAGGTCATCTTCACACTGCTCCGACTACGACCACTTTTCAACACTTATGCTCTCATTTAGGGAATAAGTGTCCCAATACTCTCAGAAACTCTACACCGAACGTCCTGGCAAACCAAAATAGTAGCAATGAACTTAGGGGAAACAGTTAATAGGGGATCATAGCGTTAATTCTTAAGACGACCACCCTGATCATCACATATAGATTATTTTCTTTCTTAAAAAAATATTTGGCAATTTTGTATAGACATAAACTACCGTATTTATTTATCTTTAGATATAGATATAGATATAGATACATATATTAGATTTATCTAAGATCTATTTCACTCAACTATTTGCATTAATTATGTTTTCATTTGTAATTCCAATTTTTAAGGTTGTCTTAAAATTGCCAAGTGGCTTCATTTTAGCTTGCCACTTGGTTTAACCACATGCTTCACTACTCTCCTCTTAATATAATACAAGTATTCGCACCCGCGCTGTAACGACCCGACTGGTCGTTTTGAGTACTAGTGCTCCGTTCAATAGTCGGAGGCCATGAACAGCTTCATTTAAGGTATTATGACTTGTACGGGTGGTCGAAATTAAATTTCAAGAAATCTAGAGTTGATTTGGGAATAAAATTCTCATTTCGGAAGCTTAAAGTTCAAAGAATGAACTCGGATTTGAATTTCGAGTAAACAACCTTGGAATCGGGATCTGAAGGTTCCAGCAGGTTCGTATGACGATTTCGGACTTGGGCGTATGCACGATGCGGGTTTTGGATAACCCGGGAGCATTTTGGCGCCTATTGTAGAAGTTAGCATTTTTGAAGAAATTCCTTAAGTTTGGCTTGAAGTGCATTTCAGTGTTATCTATATCCGTTTGGGATTCCGAGAATGGGAATAGCTCTGTATGGTGATTCTGGAGTTGGGAGCGTGATCGGAAGTGAATTCGGAGGTCCGTAGACCAGTTTGAAGCCATTTGGCTAAAAATAGAAATTTGAAGGTTTGAAGAGTTTGACCCGGGAGTTGACTTTTTGATTTTGGGGTCAGAATCCAATTCCGGAAGTCGGAGTAGGTCCGTAATGTCAAATATGACTTGCGTGCAAAATTTGAGGTCAATCGAACGTGTTTTGATAGGTTTAAATATCGAAAATAGAAGTCGGAAAGTTCAAAGTTCATAAAGCTGGAATTGGGGTGTAATTCATAAATTTAGCATTGTTTGATATGATTTGAAGCCTCGAGCAAGTCCATGATGTGTTTTGGGATTGGTTGGTATGTTTGGTTGGGGTCCGGGGGGCCTCGGGTGGATTTTGGGTGGCTAGCGGATCAAAAATGGAATTTTGGAAAGCTGAAGGATGCTGCTTCTGTCATAATCACATCTGCGGTTCTTGGGCCGCAGAAGCGGGACCGCAGATGCAGTCGAAATCTCGCCGAAGCGGAAGGGGCTAGGCTCAAGGAAAATCACAAAAGCGGCCCAGGGACCGCAGAAATGGCCCCCAAAGACTTCAGAAGCGGTCAGCCCCCTCAAGCCCAAAACCGCAGAAGCAGTTAGAAAGTCGCAGAAGCGACATCTGCAGAAGCGGAAATTGCATCGCAGAAGCGAAAATTGCTGAAGGCAGAAGGGTTATTTTAAAGTTGGGATTTGTTCATTTCACTTATTTTCTTCACTTCATTTGGTGATTTTTGGACGGTTCAAAGGAGGGTCTTCATCAACAATGTTAAGGTAAGTTATTCCCACCTATTATAAGCTAAATACATTGATTATGTATGAGATTAAGCATGGAAATTAGTATAAAAAAATTGAGGTTTTGGCTGAAAACCTAGAAAATTATAATCTTGGATTTTAGCCACTATTTTGAGTATGGAATTAGGAGAAAATCATATATTTGAGTTCCTAAGGTCATGAATAACCTTTGTCTTCGAGAAATTTTGGATTCCGGGCACGTGGGCCGAGGGCATTTTGGTCATTTTACTAAATAAAGTTGGGAACTTGTATAATCTGAATTGTTAACAAGTATTTGAGTATATTCTCATTAGTTTATCGTTAATTGGCTAGTTTTTGTGCATTGTGCGTTGGTTCAAGCTTTCAGAAGGATATAGAATGCCGATTTCGAGTCTTCGGAGCGAGGTGAGTCTCCTTTTAATTCTGTGAGGGGAAAATTACCCCATAGGTGAGTTAAATTGATTATGTGCTCCTAGTTGTGGGGGCTACGTTTGCACGAGGTGACGAGAGTCCGTGCGTAGCTACTGTTATGTTATTGTTCGGGTAGTTTAGGACCCAAAAAGCATGTTATTTTTGGAGTAATTGTGGGATCATTGATGATTTAGATTGCTTAAATCACACTAAATTAATAATTGGATTTTCTAAAAGACTTAAGCTTCATTTTTTTCCAAATTAATAAAGAGAATTGACCTTTCCTGGATATTTGCTCCGCGTTGGCTTCCTGAATGTTTATCTGTCTCTGTGTGTTTATTTTAGAACAAGCCGAACGCCTTGGCATATTAATAGATGCATCTATATGCGCGTCATCTACCCTCGGCAAGTGCACATTTATTTCTGTTGGATCGGACCGTTGCCACGGTATGATTTGCGCATGCTTGTATTGCTGCCTGGAACTTGATTAAATTGTTGTTGCCTTTCATGGCTTAAAGATATTCGGAAGATATTTTAAAAGGAAATTCTGGGAAGTTTTCCCATAAAGGAATTAATCGATTATTTGCTTCTTTCTAATTGGCTTAAAAATCATGTTACAGCATAAATCCACTAATTAGTAAACATATTACGGAGGAGTCATTATTGGACCATTATAAAGTGTCAGAGTTGACCATCTCGTCTCTACCCCTCCAGGATTAGGCGGGATACTTACTGAGTACACGTTGATTACGTACTCATACTACACTTCTGTGCATTTTTGTTGCACAGGTACTTGATACCTTAGCGGCCTACTGGGCGCATCAGCGCGGACGATTTAGGGATTAGGTGAGTTGCAGTATGCAAGGCGACACGTAGCTCTTTGAAGCCCTTTTCTGGTAATTGTATTTCTTTTTTGTACTTTGTATTCCAGACGGATGTTGTGTTGTATTTTATTTTTGTATTAGTAGTTGCTCATGCACTTGTGATACCGGGTTTCTGGGATGGTTTCCGTAAATCTTTGTACTAATTGGTATTATTTAAGTTTGAATTCAAGAAATGATCTTATTTTTATGTGAAATAGAAGGATAAACCTTATATTTTCAAAAATATTAAAAGAGGAAATTAATTGGTAATCTAATTAGCTGGCTTGACAGCGGTGTCCGGCGCCACCACGACCCTTAGTGGATTTTGGCTCGTGACAACATGGTATCAGAGCACTAGGTTCCCGTCGGTCTCACGAGTCATAAGCAAGTCTAGTAGAGTCTCGCGGATCGGCACGAAGACGTCTATACTTATCCTCGGGAGGCTGCAGGACTGTTAGGAGTACTTCCCTTCTTGATTTCCTTATCGTGCGGTTCGATTCCTTTGAGGCTTATTCCCTTGATTCCTTTCCGCTCTATCTTCCGCGACACGAGCGCTTGTTATAAATCAAAATTTAAAGGATTGTAATGGCACTACAAGTGTGGTGCGGGATGATTCACTCGGTATAGTTGATTAGACTATAATAGTCACATTATGGAGGGATATTCCATTGTGTTAGCTCCGTAACAGATCTTCTAAGAGCCTTGAGGATAGGCACAAGTTGCCATGATGCTCAGGAGCAATTATTTCTGCAGTGTTGTTGTGATGGTAGGGTGTTTGCCCATGCGTCAGGGCAGTGAATGAATTGAAAGGAGGTTTATTCAGTGTGTAATCATAGGGATTCAGTATTTATCCCTGGGAGGGGAAGGTCAGGCGAACTAAGGATAGTCAGATGTGGACTAGTGGAAGTAATGAAACGTGGTAATGGCAAGCGTGAACGAGTTCTCTTCTTTATTGGGGTGCGGTTGTCCTAATTGGACGTATTAAGTTTGATGATGTCGTAATCTACTATGATTCGCTTTATGGCGGGATATTGTGAAATAGTATCGAAGATGCAACTATTAGATATCGCAGGGTGCAGTTTTCTTGGATTGAATCAGTGTTTCAAATGTTGATGGTTCGATAAAGACGACCTTTGGAAAGGTTTGGGATTAATAGCAAATCGTGGAATTCAAGTTCTATAAAGATGAATTTTACTACGGTAATAACTGAGCAACAAGAGATGAATAAGGCATATGGAAAGTGTCAGGCGGAGTTTTAAACTTCTAAAAGGTCAGGCTGAGGAAGCACAGGCCGAGCAGTTGATTGAAGAGGTGAATTTTCCCAAAGTGGGAGAGTAGTGGAACTGCGTAGGGGCTTGGTAATTAGAAAACTATGCACCTTAAGGGAGTCTGGAACGACTTAGGAATATCAGTGCTTGGTTATGGGCACTTTCAGATCTAATTCGAAGTGGGGATTTTAGTGACGGGAAATGGAAGTCGGTAGATTAACTCGGAGCATAGTGTTGTTATACGGTATGAGATTGTATATGTCGGAAGGGAGCTGCTTGAAATAAAGAAAGATGTAGCATGACTTTGAAGCGAAGGGAGGTTGTCGAACATTTAATGGATGTCCACGAGGGTTGAATGGACTCATACACCTGGAGAGTGATCTCGAACTCAGGATGGGTTATCGATGTCGTAGTGATGGTACCCCATGCAGCAATATTGGAAGATGTCATGGGAGTGATTTCGACAGGTGGGGGTATTCCGGTGAGCAGGGTAGCAGTCGCGTGGTTGGCAAGGCTTCTGCGAAGAGTTCTACTGGATATGCAGCAAATGGAATTATTGTGTAAATGGTGTTAATGATTTAGAGTATCAAATGCCAGCGATTGTTGGTGCGATGGTGGATGATGATTCAGAATATGAGAGATGGGGATTTACATGAGAATTCTGAGAATTTGCGCCAGGTGATTGCGCAAGGTTATGTTAATAGAAATTAAGAATAATGGTGAACTCCAGGGTTTTGTAATATGAGCAATGGGAGCATCGGATCAGTAGGATTTTGGCTAAGTTAATCAAAGAATATTATGGTGGTTCTGTGGATTTAGTGTTGCAAAGTAAAAGTTCAGCAAAGTTATGACGTTGTGTTTGAGTACAGCGTGAAGTGATTGATCTGTTGATCGTATGTTGGAAACATGCCTAGCATAGGATTCCAGACGTTGGAATCGGGCTCTAAGGCTTATTTGCTTGAATAAAAGGGAACAATTTCAGAATCTATCGGGCTTATGTGCTCAACTAAGTTTTGGTAGCACGGGAAGGTGCGTGAGGTGCTAAACAGTGATTTCAGACTACTCCAGTACATCTCTCAGCACGTTCGAGGACGAACGTATGTTTAAGTGGGAGAGAATGTAATGACCCGACCGATCGTTTTGAGTACTAGCTCCGTTCAGCAGTCGGAGGCCATGAACAACTTCATTTCAGGTATTATGACTTGTAAGCATAGTCGGAATTGAATTTCGAGAAGTCTAGAGTTGATTTGGGAAGAGAATTCTCATTTCGGAAGCTTAAAGTAGAAAAAATGAACTAGGATTTGAATTTCGAGTAAACGACCTCGGAATCGGGATCTGAAGGTTCCAGTAGGTTCGTATGATGATTTCGGACTTGGGCGTATGCCCGGTGCGGGTTTTGGATAACCCGGGAGCGTTTTGGCGCCTATTGTGGAAGTTAGCATTTTTGAAGAAATTCCTTAAGTTTGGCTTGAAGTGCATTTTAGTGTTATCGATATCCGTTTGGGATTTCGAGAATGGGAGTAGCTCCGTATGGTGATTTTGGAGTTGGGAGCGCGATCGGAAGTGAATTCGGAGGTCCGTAGACTAGCTTGAAGCCATTTGGCTAAAGATAGAAATTTGAAGGTTTGAAGAGTTTGACCCGAGAGTTGACTTTTTGATATCGGGGTCGGAATCCAATTCCGGAAGTCAAATTAGGTCCGTAATGTCAAAAATGACTTGCGTGCAAAATTTGAGGTCAATCGGACGTGTTTTGATAGGTTTTAAACATCAGAAATAGATGTCGGAAAGTTCAAAGTTCAAAGTTCATAAAGCTATAATTGGGGTGTAATTCATGAATTTAGCGTTGTTTGATATGATTTGAAGCCTCGAGTAAGTCCGTGATGTGTTTTGGGATTACTTGGTATGTTTGGTTGGGGTCCAGGGGGCCTCGGGTGGATTTCGGGTGGCTAGCGGATCAAAAATGGAATTTTGGAAGGCTGAAGGATGCTGCTTCTGTCATAACCGCATCTGCGGCTCTTGGACCGCAAAAGAGGGACCGCAGATGCGGTCAAAATCTCGCAGAAGCAGAAGCGGCCCCCAGACCGCAGAAGCGGTCAGCCCCCTCAAGCCCAAAATCGCAGAAGCAGTTAGAAAGTCGCAGAAGCGACATCTGCAGAAGCGGAAATTGCATCGCAGAAGCGAAAATTGCTGAAGGCAGAAGGGTTATTTTAAAGTCGGGATTTGTTCATTTCACTCATTTTCTTCACTTCATTTGGTGATTTTTGGACGGTTCAAAGGAGGGTCTTCATCAACAATGTTAAGGTAAGTTATTCCCACCTATTATAAGCTAAATACATTGATTATGTATGAGATTAAGCTTGGAAATTAGTATAAAAAATTGAGTTTTTGGTTGAAAACTTAGAAAATTATAATCTTGGATTTTAGCCACGATTTTGAGTATGGAATTAGGATAAAATCATATATTTGAGTTCCTAAAGTCATGGGTAACCTTTGTCTTCGAAAATTTTGGATTCCGAGCACGTGGGACCAAGGGCATTTTGGTCATTTCACTAAATGAAGTTGGGAACTAGTATAATCTGAATTGTTAACAAGTATTTGAGTATATTCTCATTAGTTTATCGTTAATTGGCTAGTTTTGGTGCATTGTGCGTTGGTTCAAGCTTTCGGAAGGATATAGAATGCCGATTTCGAGTCTTCGAAGCGAGGTGAGTCTCCTTTATAATTCTGTGTGGGGGAAATTACCCCATAGGTGAGTTAAATTGATTATGTGCTCCTAGTTGTGGGGGCTACGTGCACACGAGGTGATGAGAGTCCGTGCGTAGCTACTGTTATGCTATTGTCCGGGTAGTTTAGGACCCATAAAGCATGTTATATGTGGAGTAATTGTGGGATCATTGATGACTTAGATTGCTTAAATCACACTAAATTAATAATTGAATTTTCTAAAAGACTTAAGCTTTGTTTTTTTTCCAAATTAAAAAAGAGAATTGACCTTTCCTAGATATTTGCTCCACGTTGACTTCCTGACTGTTTATGTGTCTGTGTGTGTTTATTTTGGAACGGGCTGAACGCCTCGGCAGATTAATAGATGTATCTATAGGTGCGCCATCGACCCTCGGCAAGTTCACATTTATTTCTTTTGGATCGGGCCGTCGCCACGGTATGATTTCCACATGCTTGTATTGCTGCCTAGAACTTGATTAAATTGTTGTTGCCTTTCATGGCTTAAAGATATTCGGAAGATATTTTAAAAGGAAATTCTGAGAAGTTTTCCCGTGAAGGAATTAATCGATTATTTGCTTCTTTCTAATTGGCTTAAAAATCATGTTATAACATAAATCCACTGATTAGTAAACATATTACGGAGGAGTCATTATTGGACCATTATAAAGTGTCAGAGTTGACCATCTCGTCTCTACCCCTATGGGATTAGGCGGGATACTTACTGAGTACACGTTGATTACGTACTCATACTACACTTCTGTGCATTTTTGTTGCACATGTACTTTATACCTTAGCGGCCTACTGGGCGCAGCAGCGCGGACAATTCAGGGATTGGGTGAGTTGCAGTATGCAAGGCGACACGTAGCTCTTTGAAGCCCCTTTCTAGTAACTGTATTTCTTTTCTGTCCATTGTATTCCGGACGGATATTGTGTTGTATTTTATGTTTGTATCAGTAGTGTCACGACCCAAACCCGGTCGTGATGGCGCCCAACCCTAAAGCTAGGCAAGCCGGACCAACAACCGTTTTCATGTTAACAATAAGTCCCGAAACCGACAATTTAAGGAGGATATAATGGTTTAGAATAATAATCCAGTAATAATAGAATAATAATACTGAGATGTGCGAAAAACTTATAATAACACTCCCAAAAGATCTGGGGTCACGAGTCTAGAGCCTCTAAATAAAACTGGATAATAGTAATATCTGAACAAAATACTCAAGTTTAAAATGATATATATAAATAAAACTGGAATAAGAAGAGTAGTCAGGTCCTGCGAACGTCAAGCAGCTACCTCAACAACTCTAATGAACTTTGAAGACAAAGACTACTCAGCTAAGCCTCCGGTGTACCTGAATATGCACCCAAGGTGCATGGAGTAGGGTTGAGTACTAAGTACTCAGTGAGTAAAAAACATATAAAATGTTTGAAGATAAGAAATCCACGAAATGCCACAAAGCAAAGCTAAAACTAACAGTTCGATATCTTACCACAAACCAACAACAACAACTAATAACAGCTAGCACAAGTAATTAACAATGCATGGATGCAATGCAATGCACATGACCGCTAAGGCGCGTAGCCCGATCCATTTAACGTCGACGACGCTCACTGGGGGTGTGTACAGACTCCGGAGGGGCTCCTTCAACCCAAGCGCAATATAATCATAACATTCGCTGCGGCGTGCAGCCCGATCCATACTCAGTCCACAATATGCATATGAGTCACATAACAGTTTCAATTTACTTTCCCAATTTCCAATTCATTAATAAGAGTATACTTTAGTTATTTACTTCTAGAAAAGTGACTTAGCGTTTCATAACAGTGATTTAACACAGGACTGAGATCAATGATTATACAAATCATACTATCACAATGATAATCATCCTCTGAGGATGCTACAGATCGGCATAAGTCCCAAACATGGCAATAAGCCCAGATATATTCAACACTGGGTGCGAATCAATCGCCAATATAGAAATATTCTTGTTCGGGATGGACCAAGTCACAAATCCCCAGTTATAACCAAATCCCGCACCTGCCATGGGATGCGAGTCACGCCCTAAATAGCGTCACAATGTGATAAGCCGGGGTTTCAAACCCTCAGGCCATCATATACACCAACTACTCACCTCTAGCCGGCCATAGAGTGGTACACAACGCCTTTTCCTTTCGTATCAACCTCCTCGTGCGTCGAGTCTAGTCAAAATCACAACGAATACATAAATATGGGTTAAAGAAACATAACCCAATCAAAAATACTCGAAAAGTATTAAAATTCACGAAGTTGGTAAAACCCGAGCACCGGGCCCACTTCTCAAAAAATTCCAAAAATCATACCCACAGATTCCTCGTCTTGACACGAGTCCGTACATATAAATTTTACCAAAATCGGAGCTCAAATGGCCTTTCAAATACCAAAAAATTCGTTTTCAAGAACAAAGCCCTAGTTCTTCACAATTTCTACCCAATTTCATGAATTTGAGGGTTGATTC
>MU789114.1:0-39096 GCA_026770625.1 Nicotiana glauca
ACGTGTGCAATAAATAATATAATAGGCACCGCCTTATTTCGCCACACGTGCATAACAATGTCCCACCTTATTTCGTCACATGCGCAACCCACATATAAACATATAACATATCCCGCCTTATTACGTCGCACGTGCAAAAACAACAATAACAACAATAGCACGGCAAAGACCTCATGCAACCCCTCAACAGCAACCGCACGGCAGAAACCTCGGGCATCACAATATCAACAACCGCACGGCAGAAACCTCGTATATCACAATAGCAACAACCGCACGGCAGAAACCTCGTGCATCACAATAGCAATAACCGCACGGCAGAAACCTCGTGCATTATAATAGCAACAACCGCACGGTAGAAACCTCGTGCATCACAATAGCAACAATTTAACAGGGTGGAAATCTAACAAGAATAATAAATGCAGAAGTGTAATAATGAAAATCAACGAAGCAATAACAACTACCAGGATAAAATAGAAACACAGGGAAAACACCACTAAATCTCAATACCAATGAGGCTATCCCAGGATACCGTCCTGTAGCCCTCTCCTCAACTGTCCCATGGACCTCCCGGGATACTGTCCCGTAGTCCAACTCTCGTACCAGTATCAAAGGATATCCTGGGATACCGTCCCATAGTCCAATAAATAAAAGTGCAGTCACAGCGATAAATATGAAAGACGGAGTAGCAGATAGAACTAGCCTATAATGCTTCACGTAGTACGATTAAACAACTTAGCAATTAGGCAATTATATCAGGTATACATGCTTTCCTAGTCTAACACAAGTAATAGGCTTCAAGTACAACTTCATATTCGGTGATTACAAGGATCTAAGAGCCTAAAAAATCAATTTACCATAAATAAATTGGAACACGCAATCGTCACCTCGCGTTCAAGGAATACAATCAACAAAGAAGACTCAAATCCTAAGGGGAAGTCCCATACATAAGGTTAGGCAAGATACTTACCTCGAACCGGCTAACTTCAACTAGCAAACACGTCCTTGCCACGAGTTCTTGATTCCAAATGGCCCAAATCTAGTAAATTAAATCACACATTGTAAATAATATTGCAAACAACTGATTCCACTATAAAATTTAGAGCTAGGGCGCGAAAATAGATAAAATGGACAAAATGCCCCTCAATCCAACGTCTCGGAATCGAATAATTTTCACATTTTCAGAACCCTCGTACTCTCACGAGTCTAACCATACCAAAATTACAAAATTCCCATTTAATTGCGACCTTCAAGTTAGTGATTCTATTCAAGAGGGGTTTCTACCCTTTTTCAACAAAATCCTCAGATTAAACACCAACACTTGTGGTAGATTTGAGTTATAAAACCAAAATTGAGTTAAGAACACTTACCCCATTGTTCTCCAAGAAAATCTGTCCAAAAATCGCCCAAACCGAGCTCCAAATTGATAAAAATGGGAAATGGGACAACATTCTGCCCAGGCAATTTTCTGCTTCTGTGGTCCAGGGACCACTTCTGCGGTCTCGCTTATGCGGACAAACCACCGCTTTTGCGGTTTTCTTCAAACCCCGACAAAACCGCTTATGCGGTCTTCCAATCGCAGAAGCGATCTCACTTCGGCGAAAAAATCCTCGCTTCAACGGTTCATGGCCCAAATGCCCACTTTCGCTTATGTGGCTCCGCTTCTACGGCTCCAAGACCGCAGAAGCGAAAATATCAGAAGCAGCAGGCCAAAAATCTTCATAAGTCTAAAAATTCTCTGTTTAGCCATCCGAAATCATCCCGAGGCCCCTGGGACCTTAACCAAAAATACCAATACACCCTATAACGTTATTCAAACTTGTTCCAATTATTAAAACACCTCGACTAACATCAAAATCTTCAAATTACATCGAATTCAAACCTATGTTCGTTCAAAACTTCAAAAACACGCATTTGATCAAAAACTCGACTAAACCACGTCCAAATGACCAGAAATTTTGCACGCACATCCCAATTGACATGATGCTGCTACAGCAACTTCCAAAATTTCGTTCTGACCCTTGGATCAAATTTTCACCTATCAACCGGAAATCGTCAAAATACTAACTTTCGGCATTTCTAGCCTAAATGAGCCACGGACTTCCAAATTACATTCCGAACACGCTCCCAACCCCGAAATCATCTAACGGAGCTAACAGAATAATCAGATTCCCATTCCGAGGTTGTTTTCATACTGTTACGAATACAGACCATTTTTCAAATCTTAAGCTCTCATTTAGGGACTAAGTGTCCCAAAACACTCCGAATCCTAATACCGAACGTCCTGGCAAACCAAAATAGCAGAAATGAACTCAGGAAAAGCAGTTAATGGGTGATCGGGGCATTAATTCAAAAAAACGACCGGCCGGGTCGTTACATGAAGGGAGCCATGCGATACGGGAAGAAATAAAAGTTGAGTCCTAGGTATGTCGGGCCGTATCGGATCGCTCAAACGATTGGGAAGGTGGCTTATAGGCTGGAATTGCCTCCTGAAATGTCATTAGTATACCCGGTATTCCATGTGTCCATGTTAAAGAAAGTGGTTGGGGATCCATCCACCATCGTGCCAGTTGAGACTATCGAGGTTAATGAAGAGTTGTCGTATGAAGAAGTACCGGTTGCTATTCTTGATAGGCAAGTCCATAAATTGAGAAATAAGGAAGTTTCTTCAGTCAAAGTATTATAGAGAAGTCAACGAGTTGAGGAAGCCACATGGGAAGCGGAAAATGAAATGAAAGAAAAATATCCCCATCTATTTGAACAAGTCTAGTAGAAATCGTGCGAACTCTTATCCTTAATAAACTGATATTGTGTTCAATTTGGTGCAAAGACACCCCATCTTTTCTTCCTAAATACTTTACTATTGAAATTCCTCAAGTTGTGCAAGAATTGTATGTGTTCTGATTTTTTTAGTCATGTGAACCCATTTTAGGTAAATGAAAGTTTTGTGAAAAAGACTCATGTGATAAATAAATGACAAATGGTAGTATAGGTTGGTAGTGATTAATTGAAATGAATGTAGTATGTCGAAACGGTTATATTGTATGGGGCTCATTGAAGTGACTAATTTATGTGCAAAATGTAGCAAGTGAATGAGTATGTGCAATTGTTGAGGTAATGAATTGTATACCAGTTGTATGGATAATAGGAATTGTGTAATGGTGCTTGGAAATATTTTTCGGGGGCTCTCTGACAGGTAGGTATGTCCAAATTAAAAAGAAAACTCTGGCGAAATTTTCTAAAAATATGGGAGTTAGTGAAAAAATTGTGAGTTTGCATATCATGTTTTCAAAACCAACAGATTTTCAAAATCGCCATCCAAGGACAAATGATTTTAAGTGGGTGAGGATGTAAGGACCTATGAAAACTTGTCCTCAAAACCTAGTAGCTTGTAGTGTCAAGTTCTGAATATGTGTTGAGAATATGTAAAATTCTTCGCGGCCTGCTTGCTCGCCGCGGTTCGGACCCATTATACTTATCTAAGCATTTAAAAATCAAAGAATCAAGTTTTCCAGAAAAGTGCTATTATGCGGTCCAGAATGCGGTCGCAAATCTAGTATGCAGACCGCATTTCTACCGCAGATTGAGTTAGTGGTTTGGTTAAAATTGAGGTCAAAATACGATCCATTATGTGATCGGATAACTGATATGCAGACCACATTTCTATCGCAAAATAAGTCAATGTATCAGTCAAATTTGAGGTCAAAAATGCAGTGCATTATGCGACCGCAAATCGTATATGCGGACCGCATTTCTGCCGCAAACCCAAACATAATGTTCAGAGTTTTGGAGCACTTTTGCGGTCCATTATAAGGACCGCATTTCCACTCTACGATGGCAAAGTGCGACCACAAACCTAACTCGGGCTCCTATTTTTGTAAATTTTAAACCCGATTCCCTTATTAATAAAACACCCCAATCCATCATTTTAATGATTTTTCTAAACAAAATAAGAGAGAGGGAAAAGAGGTTTCTTGAGTGAGAAAGTTCATCTTCATCAATTTGATTCTTCAAAAATATCCAGGCTGCGAAATTTCAAAGTAATTATCTTCATCCTAGTTCTTGCAGGTAAAATCCCCAACCCTTTTTTATTGGTTTTCATATTTAAACATAAAGGGGGGAGTCTCATGCATTGATTCTTGAAAATAAACGATTAAAACGTACATGCGTGTCTTTTAAAACCTAAAATCTAGTAAGAGGAATTGGGTAGGAGTAAAGAATTGTAAAAGAGGGGTTGATAATATAAATAAGTTTGGGCTGTATTTGTGAACTTCGATTCTAAGATATATGTGTTAATTTTTGAAATAGATTGATGGTACTAGACTGTTGGGTGAATTAAAAGTATAATTTAATAAGGAAAATTCGACTTTAGGTATGTATGGCTAACTTTGACCTTTGTAAAGTCACTTTGTTTGGTGTATGACTATTTGATAATGTGATATCTATGTGGACTATTTGTGAAATTCTTGTGATTGGTATGCTTTGAGTGTTCGTGGTTAATTCTCCCAATATAATGGTGCAAGTAATTGGAAACAAAACAAATGTGTGTGTATGAATGTGTTTATGTGGTAAGAGCTGGGAAACAAATGATGGAAAGAAATCGTAATTGATGCAATGGAAACAACCGTGGTAATAACATATATGGATTGTCATGGGCAATTACCATTGTGACTTAAATTGCATATGAGATGTTGAATATGATGGAAATGGTATTGATGGATATGGAAATTCTTAGTGAATTATTGTTGTTGTTGTTGTTGTTGTTTTTCCTTGTGAATCATTGTTGTTGTTGTTATTGTTGTTTGTGAATTGTGATTGCTTGGTGGGATCGGGTTGCACACCGCAACATGAAGTAATAAGGTGTGGGTTGTGGTGATAAGGGTGGCCGAGGTAATAAGGGTAGAAAGTGATCGAAATCACTATTGAAATGAAAATATGAGAAAATTGTGAAATCATTGATGTGCTAATGTTGAAGGGGAAAAAGGAAAGATTGTAAACCTTTTTGGCTTGATTGTTCCTTTCATATGTATTTGATTATTGATTATAATACTGCTCATTACTTATCTATGGTTTGAGTTTACTTGGGGCAAAGTTTGCTCATACATACCAGTACAATTCAAATGTGCTGACGTCTCTTTTGCCGGGGGCGCTACATTCGTATTATGATTGTAGGTGGATCCATAGCAGGTACTCCAGTCCACCGACCGTAGCACTCCTTCATTCCCCGTCAGCTGAATTGGTGAGCCCATTTTCTCTCGGGGCCCTGCATGGCTCATGTCGCTCCTATTCCGGAGTCTTGTTTTGGTATTTGTGTAAGGTATAGCCGGAGCCTTGTTATCGACAAGTATTGTATCATCTTTTTGTATACTTAGAAGCTCCGTAGATAGGAAATGTGGGTTATGAACTTATGTAAATATGTATTTTGTATGTTAGGCCACGTAAGTTGTGAACCATGCTAAGTAACCATGTATGTTATGTATGTTTTGTAAAAAGGATTTTTAATATAAATGGCTATTTCCTTTGATTAATGAGTCATGAGAACACGGGATAACACGTGGAGTAGAAAGGCACCCAGGTCCGCTTGATTAGGGCTACCCGATCGAGCACCGGTCATGTCCCTCATTTTTGGGGCGTGACAAATCCCATCTAACTTGGTGTGACCGTGCATCCATCTCAAGTCCTCATCTCTGCTACCTTCATCTTCAAGATATGAGCAATCTTGAATGGCCAACACTCAGCCTCATACAACATCATTGGTCTGACCACCACACTATATAACTTACCCTTAAGTTTTAGTGGCACCTTGTTGTCAAACAAAACACTAGTTTGTAGGAAAATCAAAAGAGGTTTATATTGACGGCATGTTAGTTAAATCCCTGCGATCAGAGGACCATTTGAAATATTTGTAGGAAACTTTGAACATACTGAAGAAATAAAATATGAATGTCAAGGATTAGATCAATACCAACAAAATCAATGTTATAAAGGATACCACCATAGTGCATAATGTCAAAGTCGTTCAGGGGATAACCGGGTGCATAGCCCGCCCTACACCAATTCATATCGAGATCCTCCAATAAGAGTAGACCCCAGAGTACAAGTAGGCTTTGAAATAATCACCATTCCATGGACCCAGGAGTGCCAGCAAGCTTTGGAAGAATCATCGGTCCATAGTCCCCGGAGTGCCAACAGGCTTTGGAAGAACTTGAATGGTACATTTCGAGTCCACCTTTTTGTGATAGACAAGATGTTGTACCTATACTTAGTTGCATCTGAGATAGCGATAACCAGAATCTTAGTCTGGGAAGAGGAAGGTACATAATTTCCCATCTATTACGTTAGTAGAACTCTAGGCGAGGCTGAAACGTGCTACCCTCGCCTAGAAAAATATGCGCTTGCTTTGCTAAGTGCCTCCAGAAAGTTGAAGCTATAGTTTCAATGCTTATGTGTTGTAACTTCCTACCCATTAAGGAATATAATGCACAAACTTGAGCTCTCGGGCCTATTGGCCAATAGGACATAGAAATTAGCGGGTACGATATCATATATCAACTCTGAACTGCCATCAAATCTCAATTTTTGGCAGAATTCATGTCCAACTTCATGCCAGCCTTAATACACGGTGTTAAAAAGGAATTGTTGATAACCGTGGTGACATCCAAGGGAATTTTGACCCTCTTTATGGATGGCGCCTCAAATGCAAAGGGGTTCGAACTCGACATAAAACTGAAGCTGCCTACGGGTAATATAGTTAGGTAGTCCATTAAAATTGTAAAATTGACTAACAATGAGGCTGAGTATGAGGCCATAATGCTTGTCTCGAACTAGCTAAAAGCCTGGGAGCCAAAATGATCGAAGCTAAGTGCGACTCCCTCCTTGTCGTAAATCAAGTTAATGGGACATTTTAAGTAAAAGAAGAACGAATGCGGAGGTACTTGGAAAAATTACATGTAACGCTACGTTGATTTAAGGAATGTACCCTACAACACGTACCCTAAGATAAAAATAGTGAAGCCGATGTTTTGGCTAACTTGGGGTCATCGCTTGATGATGATAAATTTAGATAAGTAACGGTTGTTCAATTCATGAAATCGGTATGGGAGGAAGGTCGTGCTAAAATAAACTTAACAAGTTTGACTTGGGATTGAAGAAATAATAGATAACTTTAAGACTGGGAAGTTTCCATCGGATCCTAAAGAATCAAGGGCTCTCCGCAGGAAGGCAGCCAAGTTTAGCTTGTTAGAAGAAACTTTGTATAGGAGAACATTCGACAACTCACTTGTTGTATGCTTGAGTCCAAGAGACACTGAATGCGTCTTGAAAGAAATTCACGAGGGCACATGCGGGAACTATTCGGGGAAAAAGACTTTGGTTCAGAAAATAGTCAAGGTCGACTATTACTGGACCGACATAGAGAAATATGCAAGAGACTTTGTATGAAGATGTGACGGCTGTCAGAGGCATGCACCGATGATCCTCCAGCCCGGAGAGCTTATACACTCGGTCTTGTCACCTTGGCCATTCATGAAAAGAGGAATGGACATTATCGGTCCCCTGCCGTGTGCACCCGATAAGGCTCAATTTACAATATTTATGACTGACTATTTTTCTAAATTTATCGAAGCTTGAGCATTTTAGAAAGCCCGTGAAAAAGAAGATACCAATTTCATGTGGGATCGCATAGTATGTCGGTTTAGGATACCGGACAAGATCATATGTGATAACGGGAAGTATTTCATCGCCAGCAAAGTAAGTAAATTTTTCGAGAACTATAAAATCAAAAGGGTCCTTTCAACGCCCTATCACCATAGTGGTAATGAATAGGTGGAATCTACAAACAACACCATAATCGAAAACCTTAAAAAAAAGGTTGTCTGATGCCAAAGGAAAATGTAAGGAAACCTTACCCGAGATCTTATGGGCATATCATACGAGATAGTATCGGGCCCACTCCATTTTCATTTTTCTATGGTGCTAAAGCACTAATACAGGTCGAGAAGGGAGAACTGAGTGTCAAGTTTCAATATGAGACCAAAGAATCTAACGGTGAGGCCATGAACATAAGCTTGGAACTCTAGTTCGGTTGGCTGTCCAAAAATGAGAAAGATATTACAACCAAAGCGTCAACCTCTAACACTTCAATATCAAGGAATTGTTGTTATGAAAGGTGACACTGAAAAATCGAAACCCAAATAAAGGGAAGTTGGGACCAAATTGGGGATGTCCATATTGATTCATCAAGATTACCTGCAAAGGTTTGTACAAACTCAAAGTAGGAAACAGTGCAGAACTACCCAACAATAGGAATGTGACCCACTTAAAACGTTACTACTGCTAAGGTACGACCTCTTCGTTTTCTTTTTTTATTTATATTGCGTATTAGACTAACACTTGTAGGTAACAACCAAAGGAGGATGTAGTTGTTAGGTCCGAAAGCACGCATTGCACTTCTTTTCCCTCGAACCAGTTTTGTCTCAAATGGATTTTTCGCTAAGGATTTTAATGAGTCAATAGTAATTCATTCTAACATAGAATTGAAGACCGGTTTTAAATCGGAATGGATGGTCGCATCAATAGTATCCAATCTCTCTCAAAGATTGACCTCGAGTCTCTGGGCTATCCCCTCGAATCAAAACTTTAAGCAAGGAAGGAAATTTTATGCTTGAATAATTTAGGCTAGGAGGGTAGGATTTACCGCAAGGGCCAAATGATCAAAATGAACTATGCCCACATATTCCACCCTAGCCATAATATATGTTTTTATACGCTTATCATCGTGTACATTACACACAGAAATAAAAGAACCTTTTGATTTTTTAATACACGCTTTTGCTCCCAAAGGTATCGGGCTCAACGGCTATTCCTACACAAAGATTATCGACCCCGAGGGCCACTGTTATTTGAGTCCAAAGGGCTACCCCCACTCGAGGAGTCTTATCCAAAATAATTACGGATGACTTGGGTTATCGAAGCCCAAGGGGACAAAGCCTAGTAGGCAATGCCTAAACCTAAAAGGCTACGACCACCTTTAAAATGAATAGGAGACGTCCAAAGACCATAATCAAAACATAGGGCCTTCAATTAAATTCTAAACATGTTCAAAGTTTTCCCTCGTCAAAGACATAGCCTAAAATCATTTAAGCTAGCATCTGTGGAAAATTTTCAGCCATTCCTAGTTCCAACAAGTTTCGAGAAAATTTGCATCAAGCTCTGAAAAAAAATTATTACTACTTTTGATTGGGTGACAAGGCATTGGAAATATTTGTAATTGCAAAAAGATGCTATGAAAATAGATTTGAAAATTGCCAAAAGGGTACAACTTTAAATACCCCGAAATATTTTTACAAAGGCCCACAAAAATGGCCTCAACAAAATATATGTACAAGATACTAAAAATAATAATAAAAATAATCCTAAGGCATCTATGCCTGATCTTCACGAAACCCGACTCGTCACTAGAACCGTCGGGCCATCAGATTCTTCATATCCCTCGGAACCCTTTTTACCTTTAGGTTCAGCTAGCTTCTTCACCTTAACTTCAAGTCTTTTTGCCTCCTCAATCTTGGTAAATATGTTGAATCCTCAGGCATGGATATCCTTAAGGGTATCCCTTTGGGATAGCCGCCTCACGTAATCAACAGTAGTCTTTAGGTGAGTCTCGGCTGCTTCAACATTAGACCTATACTGGCCACTATCTCTTCAGCACCAACGGAGGTTGTGTACAGGTGAGACTTTATAGCTTCGCATTCTCTACCGAGGGAATCCCGCTTTGCTAGAGCCAAGCTCAATTGCGCTCGGAGTTTGTCATTTAGCTTGGACCGCTTATCGGCTTTCTTTTTTTCTAACAAAAGTTGAACCTTTATCGATGCTAGCTTTCCCTATGAGGTTTTCCTCTATGAAGCCAACCGGAAAATTTTATTCTTCTAACCGTAGGCCATGGCTTGGACCTCATTCATTTTAGCTCGGACTTGGTCGATGTAGTCGATCTTGGACCGGCATATTCTGAACTTAGATTCGAAGCTTCTTTCTGAGCCCCTTCCAGGTTGGCTGGAAGATCCTTCATGGCCCCCTTATGTTGCTTGCTGAGAAGCTTGTACGAATCCCTTCTCTGGACAAGCTCCTTGACCTCAAGCTCAAGCTGGTTGACCTCAGCCTAGTACCAAAGGAAGCTCTCATAATAAAGTATTGAGGCATGCAAAAATATGAAAAACATGAGAAGCTTAAAAACTTAAGTAAAGATTCAAAGGATCATAATGGTGACTTACCCGATTCAGTGCTTGCTATGCTTCATTCAATAGGCACGACACGTCCATCTCATTTATCCTCGCTTGGTCCTCCTCGATCACCAAGCATCGGAGGTAGTTCGCTACTCCCACTGGAGCTAAAAGTA
The DNA here is from genome assembly GCA_026770625.1 of Nicotiana glauca. Lineage (NCBI taxonomy): Eukaryota > Viridiplantae > Streptophyta > Magnoliopsida > Solanales > Solanaceae > Nicotiana > Nicotiana glauca. The sequence goes on from MU789114.1 coordinate 10,388, forward strand.
CTCGGGCATCCTCTGGGATTGTGATGATTATCGACCTCTTACGACCGGAGTCCATACTCGGGACGAGGAACTATTTGATTAACTTGGGGATTGAATTTGACCAGCTGACTTCTGAAAATGGATCCTTCCTCAGCACTTCCATATCGCCCAACCCGGTAAAGTCTTCCAAATTAGATGAGTCTACATCATCAAAAAAAGAATGAAGGGGATAGTCTACTCCATGAGCCCATTCCTTAGACCTCTCCTTCACTGCTCGGGGCTTCTCGAGCATGGACATAATATACAAGGACAACTATGAAATCTGTATTAAGCCGAGAAGAACAGATTCAGAGTCTCGAGGAGTCTCAGCCCCAGTATTCACATTGACCTCCCAAATCTAAGGGAAATTGGACTCATGAATTAATCCCTCAACAATTGACTAATCTATGAGAAAGGTAGCCAGTGGTCCACAAAAAAATCATGCTCTTCGAGCTCATCCCTAAGCCAGAGAAGTGAATCTGAGTGCGGATATTGGGAACCATAACCATTCTTTAGCCTTTGAGCTGGTTTCTTTTTTGAATTCACTTCGGAGCTTGGGGAGCCCGAGGCCTTCCTTTTCGTCTTCTTCCTTCCCTCCCCTCCCCCCCCCCCCCCTTCTTTAGCCCCGAGCTACCCCAAAGTGGAGGGATCAACAGATGAGGGCATTTCCTTGTTTCCCTCTAAGGGCTTATGTTCAGTGGTCTTAGGGAAACCTGCAAAAAGAAAAGAGAGGAAAGGAGAATATGATGCAAAAAAAGGGAGCCTAAAGTTACTTATTCAGGAGGGGACCTTACCATGAGAATAATTACCCATCAGCCCTTATGGATTTCAGGCCATGTGCAATCGGAGTAAGCACCAAGTGAACAAATGTCCTCGATCCACTCCATGAGCAGAGTAATGGAATTTGGGATTCGAGAAACAACTTCACCACCCCAAGTACCAATGAGAAAAAAATGAGATAATCATCAAATAGCGTTTAAAGGAAAGTTTTACTTACGAGATACATTCCACTTCTTGGGGAATGGCATGAAGTCAGGGGGAATCAAGTCTTCGTTCTTCACTCGAAGGAAGCATCCTTGCTAGCTTCGGTCTCGGTCCTTATCGATACTCGATAATAGGGCTTTGCTGGCCCGGCATATGAGCTTTATTAGTCCCTCTCGAAAGACTCGGGGAATGTATAGGCGGATGAGGTAATCAACAGTAAATTGACGGGATTCGGTCTTGTTCATAAAGTAACGAAGGAGGATCATGATCCTCCACAATGATGGATGGATCTCATAGAGGCATACTTCGTACCTCTTGCAAAAATCCAAGATAATCGGGTCAACTGGCACCAATATGAAAGAATAAGTGTAAACACTTATATACCTCTCCACATGGGTAGTTCTAGCATCTTCGAGCCCGGGTACAACTACGTCATTTCCTTCCCAGTTGCAGTCCCCTCAGACCATGGGAAAGACATCTTTGGTAATGGAGCATATATACCTTGATTCCCCTTCACCTCAGCCCTGAACCGATAAGGGCTTTTTGACTTTAGAGTCATTTGAAATTGAGAAGCCCCCCCAGGGATGAAAAATTTTATGGGAGTCTCCAGAGCAATTTTATCGATAGCAGCGCCAGGAGCAGACGTCTCGAGGACGACTGTCACGCCCCCCTTTTCCTCACGAAATTAGGTTTATGACATTTGGAAGGACAACTCATTCCTTTTGGGAACTGGGTTTGTATTTGAAGAGTTGTCACCTAATGATTAGGGTGCATTAGGACACCAAAAGAATTTGATTTGAATAACCACAGATAGGGTAAGGGCTTGAAATTATTCCAAGGGGAAGGTGTTAGGCACCCTCAGAATCCACTAGTGTGGTTCCCGGCCAGACAATTATTGTGAATTGAAGTGCAGTTAACATACAGGCAGATAAGGCCCAAATAAGAGGGGATTTCAACACATAATTGTTTGAAAGTAAATAAAGTTTGAGAGAAAAATTAGAAAAGCCGATTTATTTAAATAAGGAGTTAAAATACTAAAAGAAAAGAAGAATAAAGGAAAGGGGTCCTAGGTTTATTAAAAATATGGATCGCCCCACACAATGTCCGATAATCACTCCTTAATGATGGGCTACACGTGACATTATCGCGGGGTCATCATATCCATATCTACCCGTTCCACCCCGTTAAGGTATTTAAAGCGCGGATTGGTATCGGTTACTTATTGCATGCTATTACCCGTCTCCCTCTTATCATTCTCAGAGGCACTTAGGACTACTAAACCTGAAAAGGGGAATAATATTAGACTTATTTGGAGTTTTAAAGGTAAAAAATTCTAAGGTGACATACAAAAACACGTATTTCATATTTGGGGAAAACATATAAACAAACAAAGGCTTACATATACCTCCTTAAACAAAGAAAGTATATAACTAGCATGACTTCCACGTACTGTTTATGTCTGATTAAAATACCAAAGATGAGGGAGTTTAAATATTGATGCAGACTGGTTTATTACATAACTCAGATAAGAAGCTCGACACAGGTCTGCCTGCTGGTTGTAATGATTAACAAAAACAGATTCAGTTTACAGTTATTACTCTAAGGCTTACCTAAGTGTTTAGACGGGGTCCTATAGGCATGACATCTACTGAATTTAGAAGGTGATGAAACTGTAAAGCTCGGAATGGATTGTCTGAAGTCCTATATGCATACTTGTTAAACTTGTTAAGCGGGGGACTTAGATTATTAAAAGAGATACGGAATATACAAAATTAAAGAAATTGTTTACAGGTTCTGCAGGTGATAGCATCTATTATTACTAATTTTATATCTGACATGGTATCTAATTGCAGAAACCCTATAGCATGATGTCTAAATGCAGAACTTGTTTTAAGCATTTTAGACATGGTATCTAAAATGATGAAACTTGTTTTGAACCTTATAAACACGGTATCTAAATGCAGGAACTTGTTTTAAACCTTGTAGACACGGTATCTAAGCAGTTTGAATTGTTCAAAATTAAAGTATTCTGATAGGCATGGTTTCTAAGTGAGGTTTGAATATGCAGAAGTTAAAGCACCCTATAGGCATGATTTCTAAGTGAAGTTTGAATATGTAGAAGTTAAAATATTCCTATAGGCAATATTTCTAAATGAACTTTGAATATGCAGAAGTTAAAACATTCCTATAGGCATAATTTCTAGGTGAAGTTTGAAGCAGAAGTTAAAATACCATATAGGCAAGATTTTTACCCTTGCATGCATAGTTACCAACCCCTTTTCACTAGCCAGCCCCAAATATTTATTACAACTTATTACAAACTAGAATAATAAATTACATCAGAAAAGTACAAAGAAAAAGTACAACCAGAGGAAGCCTGAGTCTTAACTTCCCCTCTGAGTTATGAGATAGACCAACTCAAAGACTATTGATCCAAAGTCTTTCTCCAATTTAAATGTGTCAGAGTTCCCTAAGAGCCTTAAATGGGACTCTGGGCAGTGCTTACACTCAAATTGTATCACTAGAATAGGCACAAGTGCAGTGTGGAAGTGCCATCCCTCAAGTGTCCAAGTTTAGAGGGAGCTCAATGGGTCCCAAGGCAAGGCTCACAAGAGGGGGCAGAACTTAAGTCTAAGAGAGAGTGCAAGTGAAGAATTAGAGCTTTAAGAGCTAAGGAAGTAACGAAAAGAGAAAGAGGTGCTGGAAAAAAACCATAAACAAATTGACAATTTCACACAAAGGGGTTCAGGGGTTGGGAAATTGTAAAGAGGCTATGTACTTAGGCATTAGTAAATTCTGGGCATGCACAACAATAGGGAGTGTTTTTATGCTTACCAAATCAACCAGAATACACAACATATAATGGTAACATAGAGGTTATGATCCCAAGGGAATCAAGTTTGAGTCATAGACAGCAATACTTAACACTGTCATGCCTTAAACAAGCCATCAGTATCCAACACATTGGGGTACGGGTTTAGGATGCATAATAAATTTATAATAGGCAAAAAGGAATTACAGCAAGCTTAGAATAAAGTACTGAATTAAACATAAGCAGCAGGCACACAATAAAACAAAAGTATTAAGTAAATATATTGCTGTGATGCTGAAATCCTAGTAAGGACATACAAGTTCAAAGAAGCAAAATATAGTAAAAGCAGGTAGCAGGACTTTGAAGACAGGCCACAGTACAAGTAACAAAAGAGAATATTTTGAGTGTAACTGTGAGTTTAGAAACTAAGAGTCTTCGTGTGAGTTGTGCTAATGAAGAGCAGGGTATTTATTGTTTGAAAACAGGTAGAAAATAAGGCAAGAATTATTGTTCAACAACAAATATGGAACTATGTGTCAATTAAAATCAAATCAGTATTAAGGACTCCTCGTTATTAAGGAGTTAAATTCAAACGGTAATGGGCAGAAATCATTTAAGGAAAGAACACCATGTATAGAATAGGCCATTAGGGGTAAGTACATAGGGGTTTAATTAAGGGAAGAATCTTTGAAATACTCGGTTAACCAAATAAGGTAAGAAAACAAAGTAAAGTTGCAGAATGTGGACACAATCAAAAATCAATACATAACAAATCAAGGAGTCAAGGATTTCAAAATCACTGACTTAAGGAGAGTAACATGGGTTCCCATGAATAAACCAAGTTAAAGACAAGAGAATCGAAAGTCTAAAGGGAAGTTTTCAAATGAATCCAAGAAAAAGTGAATCAATAAAACAAGGAAAGAATCAATTACACGAGTGCAATTAGAATTACACAAGTAGGTTTGAAATCAATCCAAAATTAGTAGTCACATAGTTTGATTTTAGTAAATTAGTAATAAAGAAAAGGAGGGAGTATCAAATAGCATGCAAAGGGGTCAAGTGAAAAGGCCTTATAGAAGAGTTTAGCAGGAAGTCAAAATCACATAAAGAAACAAAAGATTTCAAAATTTAGTTGAGCAACAGATGAAGCAACTTTAGAAACTCGAATAGGTCCCAAGAAATTAGGGTGTTTAAACCAGTCGAATTCCGAGCATGACTAGCAAGTAAATCGCATAGCCAATAGTATCTGAACTCGAATGAACCCCAAATTTTATGGTTTTCACTGTCAATCTAGTATAGGGATGAAAAACAACTAAATCAGGAAAAGATACTAATAGAATAAATTAAAAAATCTCAAAAAGGTTAAGTTCCTTAACATGCAAACTCAAGTAAAAGAACGACATAAGGAAACACAGTAGAACATGTTGAAACTGAGAGAAATCTTCAAAAATAAATTAACAATACCTAAATCGGAAAAGATAAGGGGTTTTAAAGGTAAAGTTTTGGAAAGAAACCTTGACAAAACATTTAGAAGTTTAGAGTAAACACATATCTAAATTAGATCTAAAAGAATCAGCAGAACCTCAAAGGTTAGGGTTTCAGAAGAACCCCAAATGGTGAGAAAGGCTTGGAAATCATCGATCTAAATAGGAGAAGCCAAGATTTAGGCTTGAATAGACATGGCTAGCCAGACAAAGGTCATAGATAACCAAAGACAGCCATAGAAACTGAGATCGACCAAAGTCAGGACCAAGCTTCTTCAAGGTACGGCTTTGAAACTATGATAATCGAGCACGTAGGAGTCATAGGAGGTAGAAACAAGCCTTAAATGGCTTTGGAAGCCATGGATTTGAGAGATTTTTAGGTGGTAGTTGAGGGCGGCGGCTAGGGTTTGAGGGGTAGGTCGGGATTAATTTAGGAAAGGGTTAAGGGTGGTTGTTGATCATTTTGATCAATGGCCTGGATTGAATGGGTAGGTAAGGGGTCCGGGTGGGTTGTTTTAATTGGGTCGTGGGTTGGGTAGATTAGTATTTGGGCTGGGTAACTGGGTTTAAAAATTGGGGTTCAAATCAGGCTCAAATAAGGCTAAAATTGAAATGAACGAGGCTAACATTTAGATAGCCATTTTTCCTTTTTTTTTATTTTACAAAAATAGTAGAATAATTTCTAAAAATAAATTAAAGGTACTAAAAATTTTAACAGTAAATTAAAAATACTGGAGTTAATTTTATAAATATAAACACAATTATATCTTAAAAGAGGCTAATATTGCAATTATATGCAATTTAGCTTTAAAATATTAAATAAATTTGTAAAAATGTATAAAAATTATGTTAGCTATATTTTAGTATAAATATGTGTTTCCAATAAGTGAATCACTAAAATGATAATTTTGGGAGTAATTATTGGACTTTTCCGAATAAAATAGGATAATAAATTGATTTAAAAATCTTTAAAATATTAAGGGAAAATAATAAAATGTTTGGACATACTTATATATGCATACTTATGCTATTTTGAAAGTATTTTGCATATTAAAAATATATAGGGAAAAAATTGGGTATTAACAGTTGCCCCACTTTACTCGGGAAGGATGAAAGAGTTGTCGGGTAAAGATATGATGGACAATTTTGACCTGGCAAAACGGTTTGAAAAGGTTTAGCCGTGCTCTGGATTTTGACTTGCTTACATATCCCTGGTCTTACAGGAATCGGGCCGTATGTAGTTCAGGATCTGTCGACGGAATATGTCGATGGAGACTTCTCAAGAACGGACGCGATATTTAGGACGGGGTGAATGGTTAAGGTCTGATAGGGCTGCGGGAACTTGAGTGGGATTGCTCCTGCCGAGATGGTCGTTGCTCGCCGGTTTACCTGTAAATAAGCAATAGAGGCCTATATTGTGCGTAAATTTAAACGTGATGCAAATTCTCGTCGGACCATGAATGTATTCTTTGGACGGTTAGGATGATGTCCATAGACCATGATGTCCTGGGCCATAAAGCATATAGTAAAGGATTCGCAGGCCATGAAATGATTCTCTCGGGCTATGTGAATGATTCCTCCGAACCATGATGCCTTTAAATAATGATATGCAAAAGATAAAAGGGATCCTCAGGCGATGGCATAATGTTCTCGGGCTATGCAAATGGTGCCTCTAAACAATGACACCCTCGGATAATTTGGCGATCTTTTAGCCCATGAGATGCAGTGTTTGGAAATCTTTCAGCCCATGAAATGCAATAAGTGGCGATGTTTCAGCCATGCAATTGTAAATAAGGTGGCGATCTTTCAGCCATGCAAAAATGTAAAATAAGGTGGTGATCTTATAGCCAGGCAAATGTGAATAAGGTGGCGATCTTTCAGACATGAAAAATGTAAATAAGGTGGCGATCTTTCAGCCATGCAAAATGTAAATAAGGTGGCAATCTTTTAGCCATTCAAATGCATATGGAGACAGTGTTTAGTCTCGGAAGGCAGAATGGTAGCCTTATGCAATGCAGAAAAATGCAGATGGAGACAGTGTTTAGTCTCGGAAGGCAGAATGGTAGCCTTATGCAATGCAAAAATACAAATGGAGACAGTGTTTAGTCTCGGAAGGCAGAATGGTAGCCTTATGAAATGTAGAGATAAAATGGCAAATGGTAATAGAGTTTTCTTAGCTGCTAGCAGGTTGCGATATTGTGTGTGTTAGGGACATTGCGGCATAGGGAATATCACCGGCGTGCGTGGATAGAAAATGCTATTAAATGCAACAATTCTGAGAGTCATATTCATGAAAAATGTTTGCCTCGTTAGTGTATAGTAAGCCAGATGCTTTCGCAATCCATGTGTCTGCATTCAAAGAACAATCGTGAGTTTTAAAGAGGGGAGAGGTTAGTTCGCATCCCCGCTGGCTCTGCTTGACCTACTCGACTTTGATCTGGTGATACTGTATGTATCATTGGGGATAGTGTTGCTGAACAAAGCAATTTTGATAATAAACATGCCTAAATTTGTAAAAATATGAAATAAGTATATATTTAAATAAACAACGTTTAGATGAACCGACGACTGTGATGTGGCTCAAGACATTGCGACCTCTCTTACTATGGAATTTTGAGGGTCCTCCTCAAAATTCTGCCCCAGTTTAACAGGTTGATGCTTCTGACGGCTGCTTGCGATGATTGGCTGAAATTACTTCAGAAATTTGAGAGTCCTCCTCAAAATTCTGCCCAGTTTCCAATTGTGAGGGGAAATGAAAATTTTATTGAATTGTGACCAAACCCATAAGGCTACCTACGTATCCCCTCTTAAACGGGAATCAGGTCAGAAGTAGTTCAATTTACATCATATAGGAAAGCATAAGATTACATATAGTAATGGTTCACTGCATCTGAATTTATTGTTTTTGGCTAGACTTCTCCATCCATTTCTGCAAGTATAAAGGCTCCTCTTGTCAGAAACCGGTGAACTATGTATGGACCTTGCTAGTTGGGAGAGAACTTCCCTTTGGCTTCATCTTCATGCGGGGAAATTTTCTTTAACACCAGCTGCCCCGGTGTGAACTGTCTTGTCCTGACTCTTTTGTTGAACGCTCTGGACATTCTGTTCTGATAAAGTTAACCATGGAAAACTGTATTCATTATTTTCCCATCTATGAGAGCTACCTGCTCGTAACGATTCTTTACCCATTCACATTTGATGATAACCCGTGAAATAATCCATAAATGATTGTAATTCGTCCTTGGCACAACTGTCAATCAGGATATGTATGTTTGGTAAAGGGAAGTCATCTTTTGGACTGGCCCGATTGAGATCCCGGTAGTCAACACAGACTCTGACCTTCCCTTCCTTCTTTGGTACAGGAACGATGTTGGCTAAGTATGTCGGGTACTCTACTACCCTGATAACTTTTTCTTTAACTTGCTTAATGACCTCTTCTTTGATTTTCAAACTCATATCCGGCTTGAACTTTCTGAGCTTCTACTTTACCGATGGCAATGTGGGATCAGTTGGCAGTTTGTGAGTCACAATAGATGTGCTCAGGCCTATCATGTCATCATACGACCAGGCGAATACGTCCTGATATTCTCTTAGAAATTCTATGTATTCCTCCTTTTTGGATGACGATAAGTGCACACTGATTCGTATTTCCGTGACGTTCTCTTCATCCACCAGATTAACAATTTCGGTCTCATTCAGATTGGACTTACGCCAATTTTTGAAGTTCTCAACTTCTTTAACAATCTCTTCGTGTATGTCATCTTCCTCTGAATCTATGTCTATTTGTTGTGTTATCTCATTACATGTCACAGTCATTAGTTCATTAAGATAAGTAATAGTAATGTTGTATAAGTAAAGTAATGAGAGAAAATAAAAAGAGTGTTGATTTATAAGGAAAATCAAAATGCGTTGATAAATTCCATAACTATTTTGAACATTGAAGATCTTATTGCAGAAATTTAAAATGCGAGAAAAAAATTAACTAGTAACAATAAAAGATAGTGCATAATGCTTGTCAGCCTTGCTACCCCGAGGTTCGCTGGACTCTGGTGGTCCTGATGGTCCAGTTATTGAGGTGTGCTTCTCTGCTTACAGCCTGTATGGAAGGGCCTTCCTCCCCCTCCTCCTCAAAAATGACACAACAATCCATATCATCATCTTCTAGGAGCAAATTCTGCACTTCTACCAGTGCTTCCTCTTCTTCTGACCCATAGATAACATCGGCCGGTTGGAAAGTCTGTTCCAAGCGTGGTATTGGCTGCTCCAATGGATTGTAAGGACCGTGCCATGGTGGTGACCAGTTGTTGAATTCCTCCCAAGTATACACTATCGCACCTCCTTTTTCTGCTACCGCATCCCGCGAAGAGCGTAGTAAAGGGAGTTTTTCCAATTAAAGGACAATCGAAACGAGATTCGTTTATTAAGAGATTCAGAGTCGCCACTTGAGAGATTTATGGTGTCCCAAGTTACCGGTTTGAATCCCGAATCGAGGAAAAAGTTGACTCTGTATTACAGTCTACGAACCAGAAATCCGGATAAGGAATTCTGTTAATCCGGGAGAAGGTGTTAGGCATTCCCGAGTACCGTGGTTCTAGCACGGTCGCTCAATTGTCATATTTGTCTTATTTATCTGATTTTAAAGCATGCTTTAACTTATGTGCAAATTTTAACCTTTAACCGCTTTTAATTATTTTTTAAGAAGTTGAACGTCGTTCAAAATATGTTTTTGGACAACGTCACATGAAATGCACCCGGATCCTCGATACATTTTATTCAATATTTTGGGATTTGGATTTGGGTCGCATGAAATGCACACCCGAATTTAGGAAGGTAAAAATTATTAAAATACGTGCTTAAAGAGTCTAACGCGTTATTATTATTATTATTATTCTTTAACTAATGCCAAGGAATAATTTACAGTTGAAGAGCCCAACAGTTTATTACAACTCCAGAAAACAGTCATAGCTTGAATATAAAGAACAACGTAATCACATCATAAGAGAGCTATTTAAAACATAACTAAACTATTTAAAGTACAGTTCCTCAATAGAAATTTTGCTTCATTTTTCATTTCATGTTATCCACAGGTAAATCTGCATCAACATAGTATCAAAGTGGATACCTGGAAGTGGAAATACAAGAAAAAAGGAAGGGTCAATCAGCAGCAGCAATAACATAGCAACAACATCAGTAATACAATAGCAACAACAACTCAATCACACCCAAGAAAACCCAAGAAAGTTATAAATCAACATCAAACAGCAAATAACCCACAGCAAACTCTACGGATCTTAAGTTAAACCAGAAAATAAAAAAGCAAGCTATTGAACCACTTCAAACAGATCAAACCTCAACCAAAACTGACTTAATTAGACCCCAAACTTTTCAAAATCAAATCAGAACCACTCTGAGTTTAACACTCTCAAACACTGATTCTCAGAGGTATTGTTTTAAACTCTCAACTGAATGCCTCTCCAAGACTGAATTTTAGGACCAAGAAAAGAACATAAGAAAACTGATTGCTTCTTTTTCAAGTGTGACTTCTGAAATTGATTCAAAAGCCAACCAAGAACTCTTCAAAATTTTCTTTTAAGACTGACCAAACTCTCCAGTTTCTAAGCTCTCAAAACTGATTTTTAAGCTTTCAAAAATGTCCCCCCTTTAGATTTTCAGAGTGTTCTCTCAGTGTATTTTTATGTGTGTGTATGGCAGAAAATGTCTAAAAAGAACTCTCTTTTTCTCAAATGACTCCTTCTATATTTCTACCCAACTCTTGAACCCTTTCCAGCCCACTTTTTTCTTTACAGTTGTAAAAGAAAAAACCTTTTATTATTACCCCATGTTTTTTTTACTTTCCAGCTTTCTATATTCTTCTACTATGTGAACCTTTTTAGCTTTTAATTATTATTCCCCCTCTTTTTACTTTATTTACATCATTATGTCTTGTTCCCCACTACTTTTAAACAAATGTATTATTTTAAAGGTCCACTAGTACTTAGTGGACAGAGCACTCAAATTAAACAACTCTGCAAGTTTTCAATTCTCATATTACCCCTTAAACTACTAAAATTAATGTCTTACCCCAGCTTCCCTAATCAATCAACTAAACTACAACAGCTATAACCAATACACCTAATAAGGGGAAACTAGGTTAATTCCAAATCAATCACATTGAGATAACTCAATAAGGTTGGATTCAATCAGAACAAACATTTGGACTCAATTCATGAAACTTAAATTACAATTCAAGTTTGAAACTCGAATCAGGTTAGGTAACAACAAAATAGACGTGAAAGTTCAGGAAACAAACTAACACGATTCTGAACTAAACAATGTGTATGAACACTTAATATACTCTAAACGAAAAACAAACTGAACTCATATACAATGATGAACAACAAAGAGAAGGAAAAGAAACATCACACAAAATGAAACTATTTGAACCAATAATAAACAACAGACAATTACAGGAGTAGTCATAGTTTGCACAAGAGACCTACTGATACTTGCCTAAATCAAAATTCCAGAAATACAAAGCAGGAACAAAAAACCAGAATGAAACAAACAAACAGGTGATTCGACTGGCTTTGAACAAAATAGGGAGTTATAAGGAAACTAATTAATTGACGAAGCTATTCAAATCGATTACATAGTTTATAACATATAATCAACAACGAACAGAAGCAAACTAGACCAAATAAAAGGTCTGATGGAGAAGAAGAAAAGCGATGAACAAGACTAAACTACAACTAAACTAAACAAATAACAGTAACAAAAATAGAACAAACAGGAAAGGAAAAATACCTCAAAAATCAGAAACTAGACGAACTCAGGTTCGAACTCTGACTCGAGCCTTTTGGGGTAAAAACGGACTGTAATCGAGTGTTCTCGACTGAGAACACTCGACTAAAGTCGATTGAGACCCCAATTTCTTTTCTTTTCGGACATACCCCAGGTTTGGTCTCATTTAAGGTTTTTTTATTTTATTTAGGATTGGAGTGGTTCCGATGAGATTCGAACGGAACCAATGGTGGTTAGGAACGAAGAAGGTCGGTTGGGTATCTGGTGTGAGTTTGGGGGTGGATTGGTCGACCTAGGGTTTTTGCTCGAGTCTTCGATTGAAGATTCGAGACGGTTGGTGATGGTTCGAGTTTAACGGACCATGTATTTTGGTTGAGGGGGTCAAGGTTCTCTAGGGGTGTTAGTTTGGTGGTCATCGGCGTTGTTGCCGCCGGGTTTCAGGCGGTGGAGAAGGAGGGCAGCGTTAGGGTTTCGAGGTTGTTTGGTGTGACTCTCTGAAGACGAAAGGGACGGGGAGGGTTGTATGAAATGAGAGGGGTAAGGGGGTTTGGTATACCAAAAGATTAGTCGATTAATCTGGGCCGTTGGATGATGGGAACCAACGGTCCAGATTAGATCACCTAAACCAAACAGGGTCGTTTTAGTATTAACAGGGTTGGGGCAGTTTTTGACCGTTTGATTAATGGTCTTGAACGGCTGAGATTGATTGTCTTGGACCGGGTAAAGACAGTGTTCTGGGCCTGGTGAATTGGGGCCTGGTCCGATTTTGTTCATTTTTTCTTCTTTTTCATTCATTTTCTTTTTAATTCCTAAATTAAAACCAAAAATCTTAGATTAAATCATAAAATCAAAAATTAACTAAAAATTCTAATTAACTCCTAATAATAATTATCACACAAAATTAAACACCAATTAAAAATAAAATCACACAATTTGGACATTAAAGGCTAAAAATGCAAATTGCATTATTTTTTTGATTTTTCGTTTTTGTAAAAAATACTTAATTACTCGTAATTTTAAAATTAAATCCTAGAATGCAAATACAACATATTTTTGTATTTTTATTAATTTAACAAATAAACATGCACAGACAAATGTAAATAATACAAGAAAAATAACACAAAATTCGCAACAATTGCAAACAAACAAAACTATTTTATTTTTGCATTTTTGGGAGTAATTCTCATATAGGGCAAAAATCACGTGCTTCCAGCTGCCCCTCTTTGTCCGAATACACGGAGAGTTTTCGTGCAAAGATAAAGTGAGCGAGCGATTTTTGCCCGTTTGAGTACTCCGTGTGAAGCATTTTTTTAAAGATTTGACCGAACCTTTGCTTCAAAAGGTCTCCTACATATCCCTTGCTAAAAGGGAATCAAGTCAATGTAGAATCGGGAAGTTTTGGTAGCTGGGACTACCCTGGAACTGTGCTTTTGCTGTTACTGTTGTTGTTGCTGCTGCTACTGCTTACCGACCTCCTTATTACACCGTACTAAACAGAAAATAAGAAGCTAGACTAAACTAGTCTATGAATTACAAAATCTTATCTAGATCTTCAAGCTTGCTCTTGTCGCCTTGCTTTCTTGTTGACTTGCTTCCTCTGATGTTTCTTCATTTCTGACTTGACTCGTCGGCCTCTCTTGACTGCCGAACTTGGACTGTTTATCTCCTTCTTGTGGGCTTCGGTTTATTTTTCTTCGAAGCTTGAACTGACCATTGCTGCCTTCCTTCTGATTTCTAAATTTGAATTTATGCTGGAGATTTCTGTTGTAACCCTCCGCTTTACTGACTTCAAACTTTAATGTATTCCTCTGTTATATGGGCGGGCTCCCAACTTCAAAAACTTGAAATGTAAAGAACGAAATGTATTCCTCTGTTATATGGGCGGGCTCCTAACTTCAAAAACTTGAAATGTAAAGAACGAAATGTATTCCTCTATTATATGGGCGGGCTCCCAACTTCAAACTTGAAATGTAAAGACTGAAATGTAAAGATTGTAATGTATTCCTCTGTTATACGGGCGGGCTCCCGACATCATTTTCTTGGAAAATAAAATGCCATTATTATTATTTTAGGAGAAATGGTTCATCGGACTAAGATTTTGACTCTAGGAGATAATTCATCAGACTAGGTCCATTTTTTGTTTGATCTAAGGAGAAAGATTCATCAGACTAAGATTTTGACTCTAGGAGATAATTCATCAGACTAGGTACATTTTTGTGCGATCTCTGGAGAAAGATTCATCGGACTAAGATTTTGACTCTAGGAGATAATTCATCAGACTAGGTCCATTTTGGTGTTTTACTCGAAACCTTCCAATTATTGCTTCCCATTTTTTGCTTTTATCTGTAACTTTCCAACTATTGCTTTTACTTCTTCTTGTTATCTTATCTGTAATTTTTCAATTGTTGGCTTCCCCTTTTGTTATCTTATCTGCGGCTTTCCGGCTGTTGCCTTCAATTCTTTGTAGTTATCTTTTCTATGTCTTTCCAACTGACTTCTTATTATCTTGAGAAAAATTCATCGGACTAAGATTTTTCATCTTAGGAGAGAATTCATCAGACTAAGATTTTTTATCTTAGGAGAAATACATCCATCGGACTAAGATTTTATCTTAGTAGGAATTCATCGGACTAAGATTTTTTATCTTAGGAGAAAAACATCCATCGGACTAAGATTTTTTATATTAGGAGAAACAATCCATCGGACTAAGATGTTTTCATCTTAGGAGAACAATTCATCGGACTAAGATTTTTCATCTTAGGAGGAAATTCATCAGACTAAGATTTTTCATGTTAGGAGAAAAACATTCGTCGGACTAAGATGTTTTCATCTTAGGAGAACAATTCATCAGACTAAGATTTTTCATCTTAGGAGAAACAATTCATCGGACTAAGATGTTTTCATCTTAGGAGAAACAATTCATCGAACTAAGATGTTTTTATCTTAGGAGAAATAATTCATTGGACTAAGATGTTTTTATCTTAGGAGAAATGGTTCATCGGACTAAGATTTTGATATTAGGAGAAAAACATCCATCGGGCTAAGATTTTTTATCTTAAGAGGGAATTCATAGGACTAAGACTTTTTTTTATCTTAGGAGAAAAACATCTATCGGACATAAGATTTTTTATCTTAGGAGAAAATTCATCGGACTAAGATTTTTTATCTTAGGAGAAAATTCATCGGCTTTGTTCCTGTTACATACAAAGAAAAGTTTTGTTAGTTTTGAAAATGATAGTCGGTTGTGACATTCTTGCTGGGGATAATTTCTTCCTTCCCTTACAACTTGTGTTATCTTCCTTCTTCCTCAAGTGGGTACCTAACTTCAACAAAATAAAAAGGTATCGCCTCCATTCTACGGGCGGGCTCCCGACTTCAACAACTTAAAAAGGTAACGCCTCCGTTCTACGGGCGGGCTCCCGACTTCAACAACTTAAAAAGGTAACGCCTCCGTTCTACGGGCGGGCTCCCGACTTCAACAACTTAAAAAAATGTAACGCCTCCATTCTACGGGCAGGCTCCCGACTTCAACAACTTACCTTATCTGCATTCTATTACTGTTGTCCTTCTTTGCCTCGTAAATCATTTCCTTCTTATTTGAATTATCTTTTTTCCATAACTGCTTCCCTTAAAACTTGTATCATCTTCCTCTTTCAAAACTACTTCCTTCCAAATTTGTGTTGCATCCCTCTTAACTGCTGGGGATAACACTGCTAGAAAAATTTCTTTTGATTTACCTGCTAGGAAATTATTTGCTTACCTGCTGGGGATAATACTGCTAGGGGAATCTCCTTTCTTCCCCTTCTTTTTTTTTTCAAAACTACTTTCTTCAAGTTTTCTCTCAACACTACTGGGGATAAAAATGTTATCAGCTGAGGATAACACTGCTGGGGGAATTTTCCTCCCTTCAAAATTGGTGCTTCATTCTTCCGAAAGCTTCTGGGGATGACACAAGTTTCATCCTTTTGTTCTGTCCGCTGGAGATACAACCTCCTTCATTAAAACTTGTTGTTTTCCTTCTTTCAACACTGCTGGGGATAACACTAGTTCAAAGACCACTTCCCTTAAGACTAGTGTTATCTTTCTTCTTCCCCAAGTGGATACCTGATTTCCAAAAAGTTTTCAAAATGAAAAGAAAATTTTCTGCCCCAATTTGATAATCTTCCTTGTGGCATGCATTTCTGCCATCAATGCCATTTCCTTTACCTGTTTCAAATCAAAGAAAATTTGTTAGTTCAAAACGTGGTGAGTGGTTATGCCACTCCTGCTAGGCATGGTTTTTTTTTCCTTTCTCCTTCCCTGCTCTGCGTTCCATTACACTACCAAAACTTGCTGGGGATGATATTCCTGATGGTCTTAAAACGACTTGCCCTGCTTTGCGTCATCTGTCCATCTTGAAACTTGGCCGATAACTTTCGCCCTTCTTGACGACTCCTTATTCACAAACCTCTACCATTTTTTTCCACTTTTATCCTCTTATCTAGTTCCCCTGGAAGATTTTGCAATGTTTTGCTGATAAACCACTTTCTTCGTTCATCCGTGTCACTGAAAATACCCTTTTCTGCTGGGGATGTCCCTCTTCTTTTGTGACATAGCTCGGGAACAAGCATTTCCCCAACCTCTAAGTCTCATATGAATTTCCCAAATCATGCCCATCTCTCTACGCGTTGTTCTTTCTTGATTTGCCCACGGGCCTTGGCTTTGAGGTCTATAACATTTGATTTCTGCGGGGGATATCCTTCTTGACACTGGTCCATCCTTTTGTCAATCTCCCTTTTTTGGGGAATATCCTTCTGGACAATGGCCTTGCGCTTGCTCCTCCTGACTTATACCACTTGGATGTTCTAATCAGATCCCGTCTTGTATAGCTGGAAGGCTGGTGGCAAATTTTGAAGTCATTTCTCACTTGTTTTGATCAAACAGACTCTGTTGGGGAATTTTTTCGATGAAAGGAGAAAAATAAAAGACTGAGGAAAAAGATGACTCTCTAATAAGGAAAACTATGAAATAAAAACCTATCAAACGCGAATACCAACTCTAATGGCCATAACATGCACATGTAGCATATCCTCCGTCGTTAATTCGCCTTTCACAGTCTTTGTCTGGTGATTTTCATCTGATTCTCTCCCTTATTCGACTTGTAGTGCCCGAAGGTTTTCACTATTAATCCTCTCTCATTTTGGTTTTTCTCTCAACTTAAAGTCGCCTCAAGGTGCCCGTGAAGGTTTTCACCAATAAGACTCTCTCGTTTGTATTGCTTTTCATCTGGGGATTGGGGTGTTCTCTTTTTATTTCTTTTCTGCTGGAGACCAGAGTCTTTTCTACTGGGAATCAGAGTGTTATGTTCTGATAAGATTCTCTCATTTGTCTGACTTGGCCTCTTTTGAAGACTGATCGAAAGGACTTTCTTTGGACCGTAATGTAGGATTTTGGATAGGGCTAAAAAGAAAGAGTATTAAAGGCTCAAAACAAAACAACCCGAGTTCAAAATTACAACCTTCGGAACTAGATTTATTTACAATAAACACAACTTTTGCCCCAGTTTCTTTCTTGGGAATTTTTTATTTTTGTTACACTATGTTACAATATGACCGAGCCGTGAGGCGCCTACGTATCCTCTTTGAGTAATCAGGTCAAACGTAGTTCCCAATTCCTTGTTGTGCTAGTTTTCCTTTCCACTTATTATTTTTCTTTTTCTTTCTCTTCCACGTTTATGTTTCTAACCTTTGCTACTGATTCCAAACGAGGGGTATGAAAGAAATCAAATAAGGCTCAAAGGGGTAACGAAGGATAAAATGTTTAGATAGCAGAACAAAATGCCTTCATCATTCCAATCTTCAAAACATATCAAGTGAAAACAACATGATTATCATTTGCCATATCTTTAAAGCACTGTTTGGCAACACTCTCATTTTCATTACCGCGAACGACCCCCATGTCAATATGGCCAACTTGCCTTTAATGGTTTTCTTTTTACTTGCCCCGGTTTCATATGACTGGGGCTCCAAATAATCTCAAACCGTTCTTATTTCCTTTAAATATCCTGATCACCTCCCAATGGCTTTACAATTAACTTTAAAGATTAGGCCAAGATTATGCGTGCATGTCATGTCACTAGTGTTGACAAAAAAAGGACTATAAAGAGGAAAGACTTAGATCAAAGAAAAATGACTAGAAATACCGGAAGACAGAGAATTGCATTAGACAGATAGTGGAAGAGTTTGTATAACAAAACAAGCACCTTAAACTGGGTTACAACCTTTAGAACAAACCTAGCCAACACTAAATGAGGTACTACGACCAACAGAACTGGACAAAATCGAAAGATAGAAGGGTTTGATTTACAGACAATATCCAGATTACAACCCTGAAATAACCTGGACAACAAAAATGACAACAAAATAAGCTACCAAGATTCCTTCTTTTATGACTCTCCAATTGATAAGCCTGACATTTAGCCACAAATTTGATTATCAGAATCGTTATGGCCTTCTCCAATTTCAGTCGGCAGGTTCCCGAGTGGATTCTCATACCCCATGTCACCAGGCATCATCCCCACAAAGTGTGCATTATCATGTCCATGTAAAGGATTCAGCGTGATATTCTGGGTGTCACTGTCTTGAATCACTTTCAACTTTTCCTGGATCATCCTTTCTATTTCCCTTTTCAGATCCCGACAACTTTCCACGTTGTGCCCCTAGGCATTGGAATGGTATTCACACCTTTTAGATGGGTCAAAGCTCCTTGCACGTGGGTCCATATGATTTGGAGGAATGGCTGCAATCACGTCCTGTTGCTTTAACTTCTCAAATAAGCTTGCATAGGACTCTCCTATTGGAGTAAAATTATCTTTCAGCTTCTGTTCCCTTCTATACCCCTGGCTTGGATGTGGGTTATAAGGTATTTGGAAATTCTGCAGAGGCTGGTAGAGATTTTGTGGTGCTCGTCCTCGCTTTCTTGGATGATTTGATGGCTGGACAACATACTGGGGTGGATCAACTAAGTATGGTGCGTTCTGAGGTGGATAGTAATGCTCAGGGGAGTTATGGAAAACCTTTCGAGGTTGCTCATACCGTCGAGGTGTTCTTCTGGGACCTCTTCTTGACCCTGTCGTCATCACGACTTCTTCATGCCTCTCATTTGTATCACCAGATTCAATTTGGACAGCCTGAGTTGCAGCCTTGAGAGCTGCTTGACTTATAATTCTGCCTATCTTAAGACCGTTCTCTACCAATTCTCCTATTTTGATTACCTCCAATAAGGATTTACCAACCGCGGACATCGTGTTCTAAAAGTAATCTGGATCTTGAGCCTAGAGGAAGACAGTGATTAACTCGTGGTCATCCATGGGTGGCTTAGCTCGAGCTGCTTGCTCTCCCCATTTAAGGGCATATTCCCTGAAACTTTCAATTGGTTTCTTCTTCAGATTTGTAAGGAAAATACGGTCTGGGGCAGTGTCGATGTTGTATTCAAATTGTTTGACAAAGGCATGTGCCATGTCGTTCCAGACGTACCAGCGAGATGTGTCTTCATCCCAAAACCATTCAGATGCTACTCCCGTAAGGCTTTCCCTAAAATAAGCCATTAGCAATTCTTCATTTCTTCCCAGACCTCTAAGTTGATTGCAATACCTTTTCAAGTGGGCTATGGGGTGTCCATGTCCAGCGTACTTTTCAAATTTGGGAATCTTGAAACCAGGCGGCAAGTGGACATTGGGGAACATACATAGATCTTTGAAAAAAACACTCTTTTGACCTGCCAACACTTGCGCGTTCTTCAACCGTTGTTCTAAGATTTTTACTCTTTGGGTTATTTCATATTGTACCATCTCTCGGGCAGGCTTCTCAATGTTTGCTGGGAGATCAAATGAATAAGAGTGGTGCTCTTGTTGTGTAGCAAATTGTGACTTGGGATGGGGCTCTCCTCGACCATTGGCCCATGCTTGACATGTTTCTGTCATTTTTTGTTTCGGTATTCTATTTTCGTCGAACACCGTAGACTCTGGTTGAATTCTCTGACCTTGAACAGCTTTGATGTCAGTTATCATTTTCCTCGGATCTTGTGTTGTCCGCTTGCCACAAACTGACCACCTCAACTTTTCTCTTTAATTTAAAACAAAACATGTTAGAACGGACTTTAGTCGGTCCTTATTATTATCGACACTTTTTTTCTCTTTTTTCATTTCATCATTTTTTTTATATAGTGTGGTCGAATCTTATTGAGATTGCCTACGTATCATGACCCCGCATGAATCAGACCATGCGTAGTTCGCACAAATGAACGGTAAAGAACAATGAAACATTTTTTGGAATTTTCAATTTTTATAATAAAACAGACTGGGTTTCAAAGGTTTAAAGATGACCTACAAACTCGAAAATCAAACAACCCACATATTCTAATCAAAAGAATTACAAACTCAAAAACAAATGGCCAGCTTCCTTTCCCTGTTTGCAAATTTCAACCAAATGGCTATTTTTGCAAACGTGGCCCCTTCCCAATTTCTCATGAATTTTGAGGCCGGGGAGGATCTATTTTATGACACCTTTACAAACGTGTCCATCCTTTTACGAAAATAGCCTTTCGACAACTGAAAGATACTCTAAGGCTATCTCGGCAAGAACGGTTCAATACACTGCCAAAGCTGGCTAGGCTTATTTTGACCAAAAATCAC
This sequence comes from Nicotiana glauca, assembly GCA_026770625.1. Taxonomy (NCBI): domain Eukaryota; kingdom Viridiplantae; phylum Streptophyta; class Magnoliopsida; order Solanales; family Solanaceae; genus Nicotiana; species Nicotiana glauca. Next base: position 31,158 of record MU789114.1, read on the forward strand.
AACGGCATTCACTTGCCTACTGACTCTTTTTTTCTTGTTTTTCAAATTAAAACAAAAAGACCTGGTTTTGAAATCACGACCTTTCAGTACTTCGGGGACAAAGATTTTAAGGTTGTGTGGGTCAACCAGCCAAAATCTAAAAAATGACCCAAAGGTGGTTGTTTATACAAAGTCATCCTTCTGGCGTCCCTTTCGGGAACATTTGACTATTTTCGACAAAACGGCATCACCTGACTTATTTATGATGAGAATATTAATTTTGATATTTTTTGGCAATTTTTGCAAAAGGGAAGATTGGACCCGATGAGGGTTGCCTACGTATCTCACGTCCGGTAAGAATCAAACCAGCATAGTTTGGGCAAAGAGAATAAACTAAATTTGAAAACAACACTCATTTTTTTCCTCAGATCATTGGCAAATAAAACGAATTATTTTTTTTTTCCATTTTTAAAACACATTATTTTTTGAAAACTAAATCACATTTTTTCCTTTATTGGCAAATAAAGCAGAATATTTTTGAAAATATTTTTTTCAGTGAAAAATAAAACAAACTATTTTGAAAAATAAAACTCTTTTCTTTTTTTTCATTTTTTCTAAAAATTTGGTAGAGTCTCGGCACTACTCGGAAATTGATATTTTAAAAACTAGTGATTAACAATCTTAACCCTCTACATTGCTATTTTTCCTCTCTCTCTCTTTTCATTTTATTTTATTTTCCCCAATATTTAAAAGCCGGTCAGCATGCAGGTCTGAAGCAAATAAATGCGTAAAACAAAAATGATGCAGCAGGATGGTCTTTTTCATTCCAGGTGGCCTGTCATAGCCGGACCCAACCCCTATGTTGAGTCCCCTAAGTTGAATGAAACATGATACAAGTAAGCGTTCCTATTAGGGATCCGGCATGAGGTTTTGTTATACTAGGTTAAAAACCTGGGTGTTTGTTCTAGACCGTGTACCCGAGCGGACAACTCGAGTCGAGTAAGGAGCTCCTTTCCGGGAACCAAAAGGCCAGCCGGCTTAGAAACTTTCCGAGCCTCTTTCTTATTTCAAGGCATGTCACTAACAGAACAGGGAGTCTCGACCAACGAGCACATGCCCAAAGATAAGAAGAGAAGGGATTCACCACAGTTTATATATACAGTTCAAATAATATCAAAGCGGAAAAAAAAACATCATTTTGCACATTTAAGCCCAATCATATAAAATCAGTTAATAAATAAAGCCAAATACAACAATTATTCCAAGCTCGAATTTCTAACCCTGAACCAGTGGTTCTGGGTCTGTCCCCAGCGGAGTCGCCAGAGCTGTCGCACCTCCTTTTTCCGTTACCGCACCCCGCGAAGGGCATAGTAAAGGGAGTTTTTCCAATTAAAGGACAATCGAAACGGGATTCGTTTATTAAGAGATTCAGAGTCGTCACTTGAGAGATTTATGGTGTCCCAAGTCACCGGTTTGAATCCCGAATCGAGGAAAAAGTTGACTCTGTATTACAGTCTACGAACCAGAAATCCGGATAAGAAATTCTGTTAACCCCGGAGAAGGTGTTAGGCATTCCCGAGTTCCGTGGTTCTAGCAAGGTCGCTCAACTGTCATATTTGGCTTATTTATCTAATTTTATAACATGCTTTAACTTATGTGCAAATTGTAACCTTTAACCGCTTTTAATTATTTTTTAAGGAATTGAACGTCATTTAAAATATATTTTTGGACCACGTCACATGAAATGCATCCGGATCTTCGATACATTTTATTCAACGTTTTGGGATTTGAATTTGGGTCGCATGAAATGCACACCCGAATTTAGGAAGGTAAAAATTATTAAAATACGCGCTTAAAGAATATAACGCATTATTATTATTATTATTATTTTTAACTAATTCCAAGAAATAATTTCCAGTTTCTTGCTCAACAGTTTATTACAACCCCAAAATACAGTCCTAGCTTGAATATAAAGAACAACTTAATCATATCATAAGAGAGTTATTTAAAACATAACTAAATTATTTAAAGTACAGTTTCTCAACAGAAATTTTGCTTCATTTTTCATTTCATGCTATCCACAGGTAAAGCTACATCAACATAGTATCAAAGTGGATACCTGGAAGTGGAAATACAAGAAGAAAGGAAGGGTCAATCAGCAGCAGCAATAACACAGCAACAACAGCAGTAATACAACAGCAACATCAACTCAATTACGCCCAAGAAAACCCAGGAAAGTTGTAAATCAACAGCAAACAACAAATAACCCACAGCAAACTCAACGGATCTTAAGTTAAACCAGAAAATAAAAAAGCAAGCTACTGAACCACTTCGAACAGACCAAACCTCAACCAAAACTGACTTAATTAGACCCCAAACTTTTCAAAATCAAACCAGAACCACTCTGAGTTTCAATGAAACAGTAACACACTCAAACATTGATTCTCAGAGGTGCTTTTTTAAACTCTCAACTGAATGCCTCTCCAAGACTGAATTTTAGGACCAAGAAAAGAACATAAGAAAACTGATTGCTTCTTTTTCAAGTGTGACTTCTGAAATTTATTCAAAAGCCAACCAAGAACTCTTCAAAATGTTCTTTTAAGACTGACCAAACTCTCCAAGTTCTAAGCTCTCAAAACTGCTTTTTAAGCTTTCAAAAATGTCCCCCCTTTAGATTTTCAGAGTGTACTCTCAGTGTATTTTTATGTGTGTGTATGGCAGAAAATGTCTAAAAAGAACTCTCTTTTTCTCAAATGACTCCTTCTATATTTATACCCAACTCTTGAACCCTTTCCAGCCCCCTTTTTTCTTTACAGCTGTAAAAGAAAAAACCTTTTATTATTACCCCATATTTGTTTTACTTTACATCTTTCTATATTCTTCTACTATGTGAACCTTTTTAGTTTTTCATTATTATTCCCCCTCTTTTTAATTTATTTACATCACTATGTCTTGTTCCCCACTACTTTTAAACAAAAGTGTTATTTTAAAGGTCCACTAGTACTTAGTGGACACAGCACCCAAGTTAAACAATTCTGCAAGTTTTCAATTCCCATATTACCCCTGAAACTACTGAAATTAATGTCTTACCCCAGCTTCCCTAATCAATCAACTAAACTACAACAGCTATAACCAATACACCTAATAAGGGAAACTAGGTTAATTCCTAATCAATCACATTGGGATAACTCAATAAGGTTGGATTAAATCAGAACAAACATTTGGACTCAAATTACAATTCAATTTCGAAACTCGAATCAGGTCAGATAACACCAAAACAGAGGTGAGAGTTCAGGAAACAAACTAACACGATTCTGAACTATACAAAGTGTATGAACACTTTAATAAAAAAACAAACTGAACTCATATACAATGATGAACAACAAAGAGAAGGAAAAAAAACATCACACAAAATGAAACCATTTGAACCAATAATAAACAACAGACAATTACAGGAGTAGTCATAGTTTGCACAAGAGACCTACTAATACTTGCCTAAATCGAAATTCTAGAAATACAAAGCAGGAACAAACAACCAGAATGAAACAAACAAACAGGTGTTTCGACTGGCTTTGAACAAAACAGGGAGCTATAAGGAATCTAACTAATCGACGAAGCTATTCAAATCGATTACATAGTTTATAACATATAATCAACAACGAACAGAAGCAAACTAGACCAAATAAAAGGTGAGATGGAGAATAAGAAAAGCGATGAACAAGACTGAACTACAACTAAACTAAACAAATAACAGTAACAAAAATAGAACAAACAGGAAAGGAAAAATACCTCAAAAATCAGAAACTAGTCGAACTCAGGTTTGAACTCTGACTCGAGCCTTTTGGGGTAAAAACGGACTTTAATCGAGTGTTCTCGACTGAGAACACTCAACTAAAGTCGATTGAGACCCCAATTTCTTTTCTTTTCGGAAAGACCCCAGGTTTGGTCTCGTTTAAGGTTTTTTGATTTGATTTAGGATTCAAGTGGTTCCGATGAGATTCGAACGAAAACAATGATGGTTTAGGAACGAGGAAGGTCGGGTGGGTATCTGGTGTGAGTTTGGGGGTGGATTGGTCGACCTAGGGTTTTTGCTCGAATCTTCGATTGAAGATTCGAGACGGTTGGTGATGATTCAAGTTTAACAGACCATGGATTTGGGTTGAGGGGGTCAAGGTGCTCTAGGGGTGTTAGTTTAGTGGTCATCGGTGTTGTTGCCGCTGGGTTTCAGGCGGTGGAGAAGGAGGGCGGTGCTAGGGTTTCGAGGTTGTTTGGTGTGACTCTTTGAAGACGAAATGGACGGGGAGGGTTGTGTGAAATGAGAGGGGTAAGGGGGTTTGGTATACCAAAATATTAGTCAATTAATCTGTGAAGTTTGGATGATGGGAACCAACGGTCCAGATTAGATCACCTAAACCAAACGGGGTCATTTTCGTATTAACAGGGTTGGGGCGGTTTTTGACCGTTGGATTGATGGTCTTGAACGGCTGAGATTGATTGTCTTGGACCGGGTAAATACAGTGTTCTGGGCCTGGTGAATTTGGGCCTGGTCCGATTTTGTTCATTTTTTCTTCTTTTTCTTTCATTTTCTTTTTAATTTCTAAATTAAAACCAAAAAACCTAGATTAAATCATAAAATCAAAAATTAACTAAAAATTGCTAATTAACTCCTAATAATAATTATCACACAAATTAAACACTAATTAAAAATAAAATCACACAATTTGGACATTAAAGGCTAAAAATGCAAATTACATTATTTTTCAATTTTTCATTTTAGTAAAAAATACTTAATTACTTGTAATTGTAAAATTAAATCCTAGAATACATATACAACATATTTTTGTATTTTCATTAATTTAACAAATAAACATGCACTGACAAATGTAAACAATACAAGAAAAATAACACAAAATGAGCAACAATTGCAAACAGACAAAACTATTTTATTTTTGCATTTTTTGGGAGTAATTCTCATATAGCGCAAAAATCATGTGCTTACATGCACATATCCCAGACCGAAGGTGGTGTTATGTTTCTTCAGTTTTATAGGCTTAGCGATCCCTTGGAGGTTCTTGCCAAGCCCCTTTCCATGTTCGTATCCGCTCGAGTTCAATATGCTTTCAATTTTGTTGTCCCGCCATTTGTCCTTGTCAACGGCGTTGACCCGCTGTCACACCTCCTTTTTCCTACCCCCAAAAATGGTATTAGGGAGTTTTTTACAACTTAAAGCGACAATCGAAACGGGATTAATTTTAATAAAAATTCAGAGTCGCCACTTGGGATAATATTAAGGTGTCCCAAGTCACTGGTTCAAATCCCGAATCGAGGAAAATATTGACTCTGTATTACAGTCCGCGAACACAGAAATTCGGGTAAGGAATTTTGTTAACCTGGGAGAAGGTGTTAGGCATTCCCGAGTTCTATGATTCTAGCACGGTCGCTCAACTGTTATAATTGGCCTATTATCTGATTTTAATACATGTATTAACTTATGGCAATTTCAATTTTTATAACCGCTTTTATTTAATTATTTTTTTAGGAAGATTTCAACGTTATTAAAAATACATCTTGAACCACGTCACATAAATACACCCGCGATCCTTGACATATTTTATCTAACGTTGTTGAGATTTGGATTTGGGTCACATAAATGCATACTCGAGTTTAGGAAAGTAATTTTTAAGTAGCGCGCCTAAAGCAACTACGCATTTCAAAATTGCAACAGCCATGAAAAATTCAACTAAATGGCACACCTCGATTTCTAAAGAATTAAAATTAATTAAGTGAGGGCCATGCATTTTGAGATTTTATTTGGCATGGCACGCCTCAAATTATTCCAAAGGGCTTTACTCAACTAAAACAAACTACGGATGTTCAAGATTGTCTCCTAAACTACGGCGGATGGTTTTGTTTCTTGAAGAAAAGGGACTATTATGGTGGTTATGGAGATGAGGGGAAGGGGGGTCGTTTGGAGGAGACGACAATCCAGGGGGTGGGGTCTTTCTTAAAAGTTGTGCTCTCCCTTCAGATTTTTAGGCATTACCTATAATATAAGTCTAGGTTTTAGGTATATTTTTGTATATTTTTGTGTATTTTGCCAATTTGTCCCTAGGTCTTTTTGTGTTAAGTCCTTAGGGTCTTTTTATTTATTTCTTGTTCCAAAGAAGAGTCTAGAAGGGTCCCTAGGATTAGCTTAATGGGTATTGGATATTGAGCTTAAGGAATGGGCTAGAAACTTGGGCCGTTATGACTAGCTATGTTTAAAATTAGCTTAATTAACTAAAAGTATTATCAAAAATATTAATTAGCTCTACTTAAGTAAAAATAATTATTAAAATAAGACTGATCATTAAAACAAAAATATATTATTATTATTATTATTATTGTTTGTATTTTGTCAAGATTAAAAGTGACTATAAAACATTAATGAACCTATTTTTTTGTAATTTTTGTTTTCTTGTAATAAAACAATAGTAAAAGAGTAAAAATGAGTTGAAATAGCTATATTAGGCCTAAATTAAATATTTACGTGCTAAACTATTAAAAGTCTTGGGGAGGGTCAAAAATCACATGTCTACACCCGCTCGATGTGGTGATATGTCTCCCCACCTATCTTTCTTCTGCCTCCTTTGATGGGATGGGATGGAGACTGTATATGGGATTAATATCGTCGTCGTGAAGGATCAAATCCTGGTGATTCCACTCAAACTTCACCGCCTGATATAGTGTTGATTCTACGGCCGCAGCGGCATGAATCCAAGGTCGTCCCAACAGTAGATTATAAGATGCCGGCATGTCTATCAGTTGAAAAACAACATCGAACCAAGTAGGCCTCATTTGTAAACACAAACTAATTTCCCCATTGGTGGACCTTTGGGAACTGTCGAAAGATTTCACCTTGACGGCACCATCCTTGATCTCATGCACTCTCTTACCCAATGTCCTGAGTGTTACCAATAGACAAATGTGGAGGCTGGACCCTCCATCAATCAGGATTTTGTTGATACAATAATCTTCGCATTTTACGATGATTTGCAATGCCTTGTTATGACTCAACCCTTCTGGTGGCAGCTCATCTTTATGAAATGTGATCTTGTGACTTTCCAATACCTATCCTACCATGCTAGCTATCTCTCTGACAGTGATGTTGCTTGGCACATATGCTTCACTCGCCACCCTTACCAGGGCATTCTTGTGTGCATCAGAATTTTGTAGCAAAGCAATGATAGAAATTTTCACCGGTGTTTTGTTCAGTTGATCAATGACCGAGTATTCCTTGGCCTTTATTTTTCTCTAGAGATCATCTGGCCCGATCTCGGTGATTGTTTGCCGACTAGAGGCCTACTTGCTCAACTTAGCCAAATGTTCTGGGTATAAACTCTACCAGTTCTTGTCATACCATGTGCCGCAACAGCTTTTTCGAAAATAACCTCGCCTTTTCTTCTCGCCTCGGCTGTGTAGTCCCATGGTATAACCTTTGTATGGAATGGTGTCATGGCTGACATTGCCACTGGAATTGGCGTGGCTATCTTTACTCCGAGCGGAGCATGCACCTTGGGTTGTAGAACTGCAACTTCGAATGGTGTAGGTGCATCGTCTAGAGACATGAATTCCACCTCAGTCGGTGTCACACCTCCTTTTTTTAACACTACTATACCCGCGAGGGCGTAGAGGAGTTTTTTCCAGTTTAAGGACAGTCGGAATGGGATTAATTATTTAAAATTTTCAGAGTCGCCACTTGAGAATATAATGGTGTCCCAAGTCACCGGTTTAATTCCGAACCGAGGAAAGTTTGACTCTGTTACAGTCTGCGAACTAGAAATCTGGATAAGGAATTCTGTTAATACGGGAGAAGGTGGTTGGCACTCCCGAATTCCGTGGTTCTAGCACGGTCGCTCAACTGTTGTATTTGTTTTTATCTGATTTTAATTATATATTTTCAATTATGTGCATTAGTGTT
>MU789124.1:0-10934 GCA_026770625.1 Nicotiana glauca
TATAGTAAACCCGGCCCGGCCCGTATAACCCGTAACCCGTACGGTTCAATATTTACCCGGATGAACCCCAACCCGTTAAACCCGTTAAGACATAACCCCTAATCGGCTCGGACCCCAACCCGTACGGGTTCAATTTCAACGGGCCCGGACCGACCCGACCCACCCGCTTAACACCCATAGCTGTAACTGAGCATCAGCAATGCAAATTTAGGAGGCGCATGGAATCGATCCTGCAGTTAGACGAAAGAGCCTACAATTGGTTGATGGGACATGAGCTTCACAATTGGACATTGCATGCTGATGATGGCAAACAACGAGGAGCCCTGAATACAAATGTGTCAGAGTCATTCAACGGGTTATTGAAGTCTGCACGTGGATTGCTTGTCACTACCATGGTCCAGATGACATTCAAACAGATGGCGGAGAGGTTTGTTGAAAGGCATAGAGCTGCATCGGAATTGATAGACAGTGTGTTGAATTTATGCCAATACCGATGAGAATATTTGAGAAATACAGGAGGCGAGCACATTGGCATTTATATTTACAGTATGATTACGACCGGGGTATTTTTGAAGTTCGCACCACTATCCGCAAATACCGGGGGAATAATCTACACACTATAAATAAAGTCAACATGCTGTGTTCATGTGACAAATGGACCATCTACCACATGTCGTGCTAACATGCCATGAAGTGCTTTCATCAAATAGGTTTAGGGGCAACCAACTATGTTGATAGGCAATACAGTGTTGCTGCATAAGTAAACACATATAGTGGGCAGTTGCAGCAAGTGGGTGCTGAGCATTATTGGCTGCCGGAACCATTTAAAATGTTGTGTAATAAGGACTATTTGCTTAAGCTACAAGTGCAAAAGAGAATGCGTATACGGAACCAAATGGATGTTGGTGATACCATTTATGCGCGTAAATGTGGCATATGCTCGGAAACAGGGCACAACCGTCATAAATGTTCTTCAGCTGGTCTAGATGCGGTGGTAATCCAGCTCTTGGTGCATGCTTGTCCAATGTACCCAACTATCAAGGATACACCTAATGTGTTTTTTTCGTATTGTTTTTCTGTAATAAGTGTCTGTACTTGTTTTGTGTGTTGTCTTGTCGTTCTAAAAATTAACTTTTGAATTGGGATAATGATATAATAGTTCTAACATTCAACTTATTAGTGTTAGTAAAGAAGACCAATATGAAGATTAAAATTTCATAACATAATACTTCAACAGAAAAAAGCACAACCATAACTAAAGAAACATACATGAAAATAAAAGTTAATAAAAGGATAAATCAATACAAATACATCCTAGTAGAAAGTAAAAAATGGATTAGTACAAATAGGATATTCGTATCTCTTCACTTGAAGATTGAAGATAGCACGCAGTGGTGAAACATCAACCAATGTAAATTTGACGACGAAACCTCGACTGATAAAATTCTCCAACACAAAAAGTCTCCAGCCTACCTTGAACCTTCTTTGATTACCAATGCCCATATTTACATACCACTCTTTGCCATGATGGTGAAGAAATGCGTGTTCTAATGTTGGAAGGAAGATGCTTGCAAATTTTTCTTGGAATATACTTTTAAAAAAAGCATTACTATTAAGTTTCAGAAAATAAGAAACTGAATAAAGATATACAATACTAATGTATATATATTTTTTGGAGTTAAGATATAAGAAATAAAAGTATTTTATGCTAAAGAAATAAAGTTTAATGGATATAATAATTTACTATATCGTTGTCGTCGACGCATGAATCAGTCATAACCACTTCAAATGTTGAATAATTCTCTTCATCATTATCACTGCTAGTAGAAGAGTAAGATAGGGCATCACTTCTAGTAGAAGAGTAAGATAGGGGTAGTTTGGTATATGAAGAGGCATCCATAATTTAGGGTTTGAGTATGTGAGTGTGTTTTATGTTTTGAGTATGTGGCTATATATATATGGACATGCATAGCATAATGCAGTTAAATACTATATTATATATGAATATATATAGCACGGTTGAATACTACATTATGTGTGTTGTCTTGTCGTTCTGAAAAGCTGTCCGACTGCAAAAAAGTTGTTTCGTTTCAGAAAAAAGTCAATATGTATAGAGCGGTTAAATACTACATTTTGTATGTTGACTTATTGTTCTGAAAAGCTGGCCGACTGTGAAAAAGTTGTTTCGTTTAAAAAAAAAATAGTTAACATGCTATATATATCGCGGTTAAATACTATGTTTCGTGTCAATATGTATAGCGTGGTTAAATACTACATTTTGTGTGTTGTCTTGTCGTTCTGAAAAGCTGAGCGACTGCGAAAAAGCCATTTTGTATCAGAAAGAATCTTTAACACACCAATCATATCGCGGTTAAATACTATGTTTCGCGTGAATATATATAGCGTGGTTAAGTATTACATTTTCTCTGTTGCTTTGCCTATAAATAAAGGGTGCATTCTAGTTATTTTCTACGCTTAACAATAACTAATAGCAAATATTTTCATAAAAGCAAGGTTTCTTTTTTTAGACTTTAATAAATGTCAGAACCCCTTTATGTACCAAGGTGCGAGTGCGGCAAAAAATGCATGATAAAAGACTATTGGGATGATGGTGAAATTGGACGCCGCTACTAGATGTGTATGAACAAGTTTTATAGGGTTCCCAACGAACCTATTTGCAAATTTGAGGTATGGATTGATGAAACCTATCAGTAGGAATTTTCCAAAGATTCTTTGTAGTATCTTCATGATTTGACCAGAAAACAATTGGAATATGAACGACAATACAAACAAGAAGTTGCGGAGTTGAAGGAGAAACTCAAAGAGGTGGAAGAAGAAAAAAATAAGCTGGAAGAAAAATTTAAGTGGTTGGAGCAGAGAATACTAGACGGTGGTGACTAAACAATGACATAAATGTGTTGAGCGTAGTAGTATATCTTTATGTTTCCCGTGTCAAGTGTTTTCATTAGTTGTACTAAATTTAAGTTATGTTAAGTTTATATGTTTGTGTTCGTGTTGTAGTGTTAAAATAAAAAAGAAACGGGGTAATAAAAATATAATTTGCATATTATGTAAGCATAAAAAGTTGTCTTTATTATTTACATAATTTATTATTTACATAAAATACAAAAATACAAAAATAAAAAAAAATCAATGTGTCCCACAACCTGTGTGCTTCAATGTAGTCGTTGGCCTGAGGCGCATCCCCTCCCGCCCGGATACACTATCAAGATCATCCTCATCACATCGCCTCTTTATATGAGGATGTGCTGCAGCATGATCGTCAATAGGCCTGGCAGGATCGGTAAAAGGGGTCGTCGGTCCATCAGCAACCTGCAAAAAGATAAGATCAGTATATGAAAATATATATTAGTAATTTACATGTTAAGTTAAAAATATTTTATTACCATGGTCTCGTCGGGCTCCTGAATATAAGCATTTGTGGTGTCCTGTTCAGCATCGTACAAAGTGGCTTCCGTGATGGGCTGTGATGAAGCCTTAATAACAAAATTATAAAGTTATTTATGGCAAATCAATGAGATAAAAACAAATTAAAATTTAATAGTAATACAAACATACATGCGCTTGTGATAGATCCACATAACCCGTCGACGATGAGCCATAACTCAGTCGGCGCCCACCATCCACATCTCAAGTCGACCGAATCGCAGATGCAGTCGATGGGATTGAAAAGAACTGATCCTAATCTTCGGTGAACCTCGTGCCCGTGATTAAAAAAATGGATCTGACGGGGTCACCTGCGATGCTGGCAGCGCCAACTGAAGGTTTTACGATGACATGCTGTTGGGATGCTCGTCTGGCTGAGGGAGGTAACCCGGAAGATCAGCTCCAACATCCTCATCAGGTGCCTCAACAGGTGCCCCAAAGCCACCTTGCTAGGGACCATCTCCTCACTGGCCCCCACAACCCCGTGGGGCACCCCTGCTGTTGCGATTGCGATCAAAACATTCACGCAAGTACACGTGATCATCAAGTAATAAAGTAGTGAGTAGAGTATTGTTACCACGAAGACTTGTGATTAACTATTGACTTATTTAAACTCAATTGACTTATTGATTCAAGAAATTCTTCACAAAATATATTCGTCTTAAATTTACTACCTAAAAATATCAATTAATGAACTAACTAAAATAACCAACCAAACAAATATCAATTTTGAATGACAATCAGTAGGGGAGAATATTCCACGATCACGGGCTAGTTAACAATCATGTTGCGTTCTTGGCTTAAAATAACTAATTGATTTATCTGGGTTGTTGATTGACATGGTTAATATTGCTCATAAGAATCTGTCGACTCCTTACTCACCTATTCAAGTTAACTTAATGCCTATATGTCTATGGAATTAAAATTAACAAGAATGCATTTATAAATCCTGTATTTCAACCAAGCAAGGCAATAAGGTATATGTCTATCCTAATTGCGAATCCGTCCCCCGATGCCCAGGTTCAAGAAGTTGCTCTATTTAATTCTATATGCAATCCAAAGTTTCCACTTTCGAGTTCAACTATAGATTCGTAGATAGTATTCCACTGTTAGCTACTCAGCAAAATAATTAAGAACAGAATTAAATAAATAACCCATTATGATTAACCCAACTTTGTTAAATTAAACTCTGAACAACAACACCCATGTTTCACCCATGACCCTAGAACAATAAGTTTTAGCCACTCATAGCAGTGTTCATCTCAATAATATTTACTTTCATTCAAAACGTAAAAATAAGAAGAAGAAAAGAAGAACTTAATGTTGGATTTTCCTCTTTGTCTCTCGCCTCTCTATTTCTTGCACTAAACTATGAAAACCTTGATATCTAATCCTTGGGCGAGCTTGACTTTATATAGGTTAAGTGAAATTTCCTCCAGATTTCCAATTTTTCCCCTAACAAATCTTTTCTGGAACTGGGACTAGCGCGAACGCGCTAATGCTCGCGCTAGTCTCCTGACATTTTGCCTCCCGCTTCTGGACTAGCGCGATCGCGCTAGAGCTCGTGCTAGTTCAAGCCATTATTTCTTCAATTCTTTGTCTAGTCTTTGCACGCACTCAGCTCTGAGGGGTCTTTCTTGCTCCAATGTAGCTCCAACCACAACTTTAAGGTATCATATAAGCTCACCATCCTGCAATGTGTAAAATTCAAAATTAGAACCCATTTTTTGTCATTTAACCATATTATGACATTGAAACATAATCAAACGGGAGCATAAACAATCGCCAAATCACCTAGACCTAGCCTATTATCAACACCCCACACTTAATTCATTGCTCGCCCTTGAGCAATCAAACGGTACTCTCTAGAGGTTCCACTCAACAATTTCCCTTAACGCCTTACACCAAGAACAATTCACATGTGCTATGCCTAGTAGTGAACAATCTCAGCCTCAAAAGTCGACTCTCAAGTGCCAAGCAATATTCACACTTCCTCAAAGTACTCTACACAGAAGTCAAGACTTGCTTTTCCTTCACGAATCACATGCCCTCACAATCACAGCAAAGAAAGTAGAATCAATCCACATATTCGAATTCATGCTCGCATATATCAAAGAAAATCGCTCACACTCACAAAAGAAGTCACATGCATGTAATTGGTACCATAAGCTTGCCCTTAATGTAGATCTCTACTAATGTAGGCTTGCTCGATCTAAAATCAATTAGGTCTTTTTCCTGATTGTAATGTGGGCTAAATAACGGGTAGGATATATTTAGAAATAGTGGTTCACCCTCCTAAGCACTTTAACACATCACATAATCACTTTGAGCGCAAATTCTTCAATCCCAACTTCAATTTCACAATTAAAATCACTCCCAAAAATATTCCCTCTTTCTTAAAGCACTACTTTAATTTATACGTCACTAGCAAGACCAAGACAACAATTTATTCATCTCTATTGTTTTCTTCTCTCTTTTTTTTTCAATTTCCGCTAGTGGTGTATTATTTTACAAAACAAGTGCACCTTTCTTCCTTTTATTGGTTCCACTCAAAATCCACCCCACAAATAGTTCCTTCTTACTTTTTTTAGCACTCATCTCACAATTAAAGTGCTTTAAGAGGAAAAGGGATCAAAACAATCTCAATTTAGAACAAAAAGGGTATATGCTTGTAATGTGGGTACCAAATAAAAGTCTATAGGCTCAAAAGGGTTAACTAGGGATATAATTTATTTGTGGTAAGCAATTAAGCTCAAAAAGATCAAAGAAAGCCTAAAATCATTTTTCAAACTGAGCATTACCTAAAATTTTGCTTCGACTCACATACCGGCCAAGTTCTAGACACAAGTACAACACATGGACTACACAAAAACCTCACCACACATGGCATATGACTCATTCCAGATTAACTCATCCAGACACTCAATTATTAGCATTCAAGTAAGTGACAAACATACAAATTAAGGCACTTTAGTGAAGTTCAACCAATAAGACTAATCGTACCACTCTAGTTTCTGTTGTGTTCAGGTGTGTCAACGCTATAGGTTCTCTTTTGATTCTCTAGCTCGTAGCCCATTAAACCTAATCTACAAATCAAAAAGAAAATAAAATAACTAAAAAAACTACTTACCCGGTTCAAGTTTAAACCTTTGGAAAAGAACCGTGGCCTAAAGAAAAACCAAGGGGGAGCTACTACACTACCTAAAAAAATCTTTTTTGGTATTTTTCTAGACTAACTTCCCTCAAGAAAATTGTCCAAAGGATCCGTTATTTATTTTCCATATATTTTTTTTCCGTTGATTGACTTAGTCCCTCAAGAACCCCGTCGAAAGAGATCTGTCGTCGGGACAAGCCACTTACCTAGTTTAAACTAATGAACTAACTAATGAACTCTTACTAAATTACTAAAACTGTCAAAGCCAAATAAAATAAGACTAAACAAGCATATAGCTACATATATACACTGAAGTATCCCCACCCCACACTTAAAATGAAGGCATGTCCCTATGGCTTAAGAATTGAAGTAATAGTGAGGTAAAGGAACTTCTCTGAAGGCTCACTCCTGGTCGGAGATAGTGTCGGGGTTCACATGACACGCACGCCCCAAAGCTCTCAGCCAACCCAAAAATTTCTTCTTAGACTTCGTCTGCTGAGCAGCCATTGTGTCTACACGAGTACCCAACTCAGTCACGGAGGAGCGCAACCCTGCCACCTCCTGCTCCAACGCGGCGAAACTGGACATTCTGGCAGTTCCTGAAGATGAGGCTGCTTCGGACGGTGCTGCAGCTGCTGTGCTGGGCTCATGGGCCTGTGTTTCGCCCTCCACATTCATCTGATCGGCCACCCCTTCCTCTGAGTCATCAGAGCCACTCTCATCCGCTCCACATGATATTGCTAGCTCTATCACCTTAATACCCTTGTCGGGTCAGACCTTGTGGCCATTTCGTACTAGCCCATCCACACAGAGATTCTCGGGCACCCGAGCTTGCCTGCAAAGCTGAGTCACTAAGGAGGGGGAAAAGAACCCATACCTTCGCACTGGGTAGCGAACGAATATTTAGTCGTGCATCACTTTGGCTACATCGAAGTCAAGACCCTTGATGAAGCACCAAATCAAAGTGGCTCGGGGCACGTTTACCTCCGTAGTGTTGTTGGATGGAATAAGATGGTTGTTAACCACATACAACCAGCTCTTCGCCTCAGGGGATAATGCTGAGGAGTGAAACTTCTCACCATATTGCATCCATTGCACCTCTTTTTCAGGTACGCAAATCGCATCAAAGAATCGCTCCCACTTCGCGTTCGTTGTGTTCCAGCCATACTCATAGAAGTCATCATGCTCAGGCACAGGAGGGGGCAAATGGTATGCCATCCGTATCGCCTCAATAGAGGCATTAACCGCCTTGCGGCGCACTGTGACCACACTATTGTCATGCTCAAGTAGATTAGTGTAAAACTCCTGCGCAACCATTGCATTGGCCTCCCTTGGCTCATTAATGAAGGTCTGCAGCCCCCGCCTTAGCAACTCCGTGCACATGCGAGGGCATTTCTATTAGACTGAATTTATATCAATTCTCCTCTCCGGAATCGGCTATTTAGTGGCCTTCTCCGCAAAGCGGCCTTGAGCTGTGGCTGAGACAAATTTGCTACTATCAAAAGGGCGTGCAGGGGCTGCCCCCTGTATCCTGGGTACGTCGGCTTGGCTGCTTGAGGATGGACCTGAGGTGCGGCATTTTTGCAATGGTGCCATGATATCTGTGTTCACCATGGTCGATGGTCTTTTCGCCTACCCCTTTGTCACCTGCATTGGTTAGCTTGCTATAAAACTCACAAATAACACTACAACTATCATTGGGTTGCCTCCCAACCAGCGTCTTACTTATTGTCGTGGCACGATGGTTACAACAATTCAATGGGTTGCCTCCCATCCAGCGCCTGATTTAATGTCGCGGCACGACGCAACACGTTTTCAAGCATTCGACAGGTCCATCGAGGTCTTGTGACATGCAATGTCACCACCCCAATAATGTTTTATCCACTGGACATTTAACAAGAAGGTACTATTTGAGCTTATATCCCGCAACTCCACAGCTCTATAAGGCTTCACACTTACCACAACGAAAGGGCCTGACCAACGAGATTTAAGCTTTCCGGGAAAGAGCTTCAACCTCGAATTGAATAACAGAACTTCTTGCCCCGGCTCAAACTCTCGATGTTGGATGCGTTTGTCATTCCACCTCTTAGTCTTCTCTTTATACAATTTGGCATTTTCATAGGCGTGCAATCGAAACTCATCAAGCTCGTCGAGTTGTAGCAACCTCTTCTCTCCGGCTAACTCCATATCCATATTCAACTTTTTAATTGCCCAATAAGCCTTGTGTTTAAGCTCGACGAGCAGATGACATGCCTTCCCATAAACTAATTTATATGGTGAAGTACCTATGGGGTTTTGTATGCAGTTCGATATGCCCATAATGCGTTGTCGAGCTTTCCAGCCCAATCCTTTCTATTTCCACTCACTGTTTTCTCCAGAATCTGCTTCACCTCTCTGTTTGACACTTCCACTTGACCACTCGTTTGGGGATGATAGGCCGTGGAAACCTTGTACTTGACATCATATTTTGCAAGGATATTATTCGGCAATTTGTTGCAGAAGAGCGTTCCTCCATCACTTATCAACACTTGTGGAGTTCCAAAGCATGTGAAGATGTGCTTCTTTACAAAACTCACCACTACCTTTGCGTCATTAGTGGGAAGAGAAATGGCCTCCACCCACTTAGACACATAATTGACATCCACCAAGATGTACCTGTGCCCATTAGAGTATGGGAATAGTCCCATAAAGTCGATCCCACAAACATCAAATAGCTCTACTGCTAGAATATTCTGTAAAGGCATCTCATGCCTCTTGGTGATTGTTCCAGTTCTTTGGCATCTATCACACATTTTAACAAAGGTATGTGCATCCTTAAACAATTTAGGCCAATAGAAACCTGATTGTAGAACTTTCTGGGCGGTCCTATCTCCCCTATGATGTCCTCCGTATGGTGACGTGTGACAGTCATGCAATATTGCATTCATCTCTTCCTCTGGAACACATCTTCGCACCAACTGATTTGCGCATAGCCGGTATAGGAATGGCTCATCCCAGATGTATAGCCTCACATCATGTAGGAACCTTCTTCTATTATCGGGTGTCAACCCACTTGCAATGAATTTCACATAATCTGCATAGCACGGGGCTTCAATTAAGGTGATTGTCAATAACTGCTCATCAGGGAATGTTTCTTTAATGGACCCATCTTCAGCTACATGACTCCGATTTTCTAATCTAGACAAGTGATCAGCCACTTGATTCTCTATTGCCTTTCTATCTCAGATTTCTAAGTCAAACTCTTGCAAGAGGAAGACCCAACGAATTAGCCTCGGCTTGGCATCTTTCTTCTCAAACAAGTATCTGATAGTTGAATGATTTGTGTAAACGATGACTTTGGTTCCCACTAGATAATATCTGAACTTGTCAAACACCCACACCACTACAAGCAACTCTTTTTCAGTAACTGTGTAGTCATCTGAGCTAGATTCAGAGTTTTGCTCGCATAGTAGATGGAGTGAAAGATTTTATTTCTCCTTTGCCCTAGAACAGCCCCAATAGTTATGTCACTAGCATCGCACATCATCTCAAATGGTTGTCCCCAATTAGGAGCAATGATAATCGGAGCAATCACTAGCCTCCCCTTCAGCTCCTCAAATGCTTTCAGACAGGCATCATCGAACTTGAAGGAGATATCTTTCTCAAGCAACCTGCACAAGGGAGAGGAAATTTTCGAAAAGTCTTTAATGAAACGTCGATAAAAACCTGCATGGCCCAAGAAACTGCGGATGCCTTTGACGGATGTTGGTGGGGGCAATTTTTCAATTGCTTCCACCTTTGCTTTGTCCACCTGAAAACCATTGTTAGATACTTTGTGCCCCAAAACTATACCTTCATGTACCATGAAGTGGCACTTTTCCCAGTTTAGCACCAGGTTCGTCTCTTCACATCTAGCCAGTACTTTATCCAGATTTATTAAACAGTTATCAAAAGAGCACCCAAACACGAAAAAATCATCCATAAATATTTCTACAAATCTTTTAACCATATCAGTAAAAATAGTCATCATATACCTTTGAAAAGTCGCAGGTGCAT
The DNA here is from genome assembly GCA_026770625.1 of Nicotiana glauca. Taxonomy (NCBI): domain Eukaryota; kingdom Viridiplantae; phylum Streptophyta; class Magnoliopsida; order Solanales; family Solanaceae; genus Nicotiana; species Nicotiana glauca. The sequence goes on from MU789124.1 coordinate 10,637, forward strand.
TACAGAGACCAAAGGGCATTCTCTTGAACATATACGTGTCATACATACACGTAAATATGGTTTTCTCTTGGTCCTATGGGGCTATAGCAATCTGATTATACCCAGAGTAACCATCTAGGAAACAATAGTATTCCTGGCCAGCTAATCTATCAAGCATTTGGTCAATAAAGGGGAGAGGGAAGTGGTCCTTTCGGGTGGCATTATTCAAGTTTCTGTAATCTATACAAATCCTCCACCCAGTGACAGTTCTTGTGGGAATCAAATCATTATTTTCATTAACAACCACAGTCATCCCCCC
>MU789129.1:0-17401 GCA_026770625.1 Nicotiana glauca
GAAAACCTTCAACTTTCTATCTTTAGCCAAATGGCTTCAAAATGGTCTACGGACCTCCGAATTAACTTCCGATCATGCCCCCAACTCCAGAATCACTATACAGAGCTATTCATAGTCTCGGAATTCCAAACGGACGTTGATAACACCGAAATGCTCTTCAAGCCAATCTTATGAAATTTCTTCTAACTTGCTAACTTCCACATTAGGCGCCAAAACGCTCTCGGGTTATCCAAAACCCGGTCCGGGCATACGCCCAAGTCCGAAATCATCATACGAACCTGCTGGAACATTTAGATCCCGATTCCGAGGTCGTTTACTCAAAAATCCAATCCTAGTTCATTCTTTTGACTTTAAGCTTCTCAAATGAAAATTCTCATCTAAATTTAACTCCGACCTTCCCAAATTTAAATTCCGACCATGCGAACAAGTCATAATACCTGAAATGAAGCTGTTCATGGCCTCCAACTACTGAACGGAGCACTGGTACACAAAACGACCGGTCGGGTCGTTACAATATTTTTTTCTGTTTAACCTTGAACTGGTCCTTTTAGGTGATCTTAATCATCCTTAATTCCAACCTGTTCCTCTCAAAGTGATCTCTACTTAAGGATTTTGTGAAGATGTCAACAATTTGCTTGTTAGTAGCACAAAACTCCACAATGATCAAGCTTTTCTCATAGTTGTCCCTAAAAATGGTGCCTAACATCTATGTGCTTAATTCTCTTATGATGTATCAGGTTCTTGTCATACTAATAGCACCAGTATTAACACAAAAAATAGGGATGCAACCAACATCAATTTCAAAGTTCAATATTGGTTGTTTGATCCACAATAATTGAGCACAACATGAAGCAGCAACAACATACTCAGCTTCAGCAGTAGATAAGACCATTGAATTTTGCTTTTTGGTAGCCCATGACACAAGACATGAACCAAAGAAGTGTTCCATACCTGAGTTGCTCTTCCTATCCATAAGGAAACCTGTATAATCAGTGTCAGCATATCTCACTAGGTTAAAATTACTACCTTTTAAATACCAAAGGCAAAGGTTACTGGTTCCTTTCAAGTATCTCAATATTCTCTTTACATTAGTCAAGTGGGTCTTCTTTGGATTTGCTTGAAATCGAGCACAAAGACCTATACTGAAAACAATGTCAGGTCTGCTAGCAGTAAGATACAAAGGAGAACCAATCATTCCCCTATACGACTTCTGATCAACAGATGAACCAGGTTCATCTATATCTAATTTCGTGGATGTTGCAATAGGAGTGTCAATTTCTTTGGATGTTCCTTCCTGGTTTTGTTATTGAGGAATATATTCATGGACAGGTTCCCTCGAGGTTTGAGGATCAGTTCGTCTCTAGTCATTTCCCCCTGTCATGTTGCCCTCGAGTGGAAGGACCTGTTCCATCACCTGTTCCTTCCTATGATGCATCTTCAGGATGGACCATGGTTTCATCATTTGAATTTCTTATCAGCCTAATCTCTTCATTATCTTGTTCCTGCTTCTCAGAAAGAATGTTAGTTTTAAATAACATATACATTTTTTTACACACATAGTTCTTTTACTGTATATCTTATAAGTTTTACTATATGAAGAATACGCCCTCATCACTTCTGGGATCATACTTACCTAGGGAGTCTTTGCCATTATTATGTACAAAGCACTTGCATCTAAATACCCTAAGATGGGATATATTTAGCTTTCTCCCTTTAAGTGACTCATAGGGAATCTTCTTAACAAGAGATCTAGTCATGCAACTATTTATGATGTAGCATGCAAAAATTCAGCAAACTTAGCATTTTCAAATTCAGTTCCATGGTAGACGTAATTAATGCAAGTTGATTACCTAGTTATTTCTAAGTTGTTCTAACAAAAGAAGTAAACATGTCAAATGCTTCATCTTTAGATGTTAAAAATAATATCCAAATAAACCTAGAGTAATCATCAACAAGCACCATCACATATCTTTTACCACCTCTGCTTAATGTTCTCATTGGACCACAGAGATCCATATGGACTAGTTCCATCATTCTGGTGGTGCTTACCACTTTCTTGCATTTAAAAGAGGATCTTACCTGCTTCCCATTTGCACAAGCCTCACAAACTTTGTCTTCCTTGAAGTTAGGCAATCCTATCACCAGATCCTTGGAGACTAATTTTTTGAGTTGAATCAGACTTGCATGTCCAAGTATTTTGTGCCAAAGGAGGGGATCATTGTCCAACACACTTAAGCAAGTGAATTCATTTTATGAAAGTGTGGACAAATCTACAATGCATGTATTGTTTACTCTTTTTCCCTGCAAAATAATCTTGTCAATGGTAAGATTAATCACAAAATATTTGGTAGTGGTGAATGCTACCAAGTTACCTTTATCACATAATTGTGATACACTGATTAGATTGTATTTTAGGCCATCTATCAAGTAGACATTCTCAATAGAGTGAGAGTCAGTCTTACCTACCTTTTCAACCCCAACGATCTCACCTTTCTTCCCATTTCCAAAGGAGACATTACCTCCTTTGAGGTCCTTAAGTGAAAGGAACTGGTTCTTGCTTCCTGTCATATGCTTTGAACAGCCATTATCCATTTACCATATTTGGCTGCTCTCCTTCACATGGACCCGCAAAAGGAAATCAGGGGTTAATCTTAGGAACCCAAACTAGTTTGGGTCCCTTTCTATAGGCAAAAGGGTGAATCAGATTCTTTTTAGCCCAACCTGGCAGCCTATTTTTTCCTTGAACAAATTCTTTATTCTTTTTACTAGCCTTTTCTTTTGCAATACATTCAGATTTATAGTGACCAGTTTTACCACAGTGTGTGCAAATTTTGTTCTTAGGAAGTGTGAGATACTTTCTTTTGGGATCCCACTTAGGTGCAGGGGTCCCGTAGCCAAGTCCTCTCTTATTGCTACTATGGTGTTCATGTAGCCATGAAAGTGCATCGGAGGATCTATTCCATTTACAGGTTTTATCTAGCTCGTGCTTAACCTTGTTTAGATCCTCCTTAAGGACTCTTATCTGCTCATCTCTTTTGTACAACTCATCTTTCATTTTTCCTACATTTTTTTCTAAAGTGAGTTGTGTGTGATCAGATTTCTTTTTACCAGTTCCTAATTTCAATTTTAGATTTTCAGATTTAAGCTCTAGGACTGTGGTGTCAAGTTCATGAACCTGGTTCTTCAACTCAGCATTTTTACTATCACTTTCACTAGCCCTAAGTTCCAGATTTTTGCACTTAGCTTTCAGAATAACACACTCCTTAGAAAGCTGTTCCTTTTCATTGTTTATAACCTCAAATTCATCAATGAAATCTAGAAGTAACTCAGAGAGACTTTCTTTAGACAAAAATTTAATCTTGTCTTTGAGATGAATTATATTTACCTCAGATTCCTCATCGGATTTCCCAATTGCCATAAGTGCTTGTTCATCTCCATCTTCATCTTCTGAGTCATCATCTGAGCTTTCACCCCAAGCAGCAACCATAGCCTTTGTTGATCCTTTGTTCTTCTTGGGTTGAACCTGTTTCTTCTTCCCGTTCCTTTGTTCAGCTCTTTCCTTCTTCCATTCAATTTCCCATTGAGGGCAATTTTTGATGTGGTGATCAGTCTTCCCACACTTGTAACACCTCTCATTGGTTTGTTTTTTAGGAACCTTTGGTTTGTTGTAGCTTCCACTTCTTGAAGGACCATTTTCTCTCATTAGGTACTTCTTAAAATCCTTTGTGATCATGGTCATTTCATCCTCATCTAGATCAGCACCTTCAGTGATTCTGAATGCCATGCTCCTTTCCTTCTTAGGTGCATCCACCTTCATGGTTTGCCTTCTAAGTTCATAGGCAGTGAGATTTCCAATTAGCTCATCCAACTTAAGAGTGGCAATGTTCTTTGATTCCTGAATAGCTGTAATTTTGCTTTCCCAAGAGATTGACAGTACCCTTGTCAAAATCTTCTCAACTTTGTCTTCTTCAAGAATAGCCCTTCCAAGAGACTTAAGTTCATTTATTAGTGTTGTGAACCTTGTGTACATCTCCTGGATGGTTTCTCCTTCCTTCATGATGAAATTCTCATATTAAGAATATAGCAGTGTTCCTCTTGATCTATTTACTTGAGGAGTTCCTTCATGAGCCACTTGTAAATTGTCCCATATCTCCTTAGCAGTGGTACAACTTTGAATTCTACTCGTCTGGAACAAGTCCACACACACGCCAATTCTTAGCTTTAGCATTCTTTTCCCATTTTCTCAAATCCCCAGGAGTGCAGTCAGCTCTTGTTTTTGGCACTTCTACTCCTTCAGCAGTTTTCTTCATGGTAGCAAGGGGACCATCAGTGACAATGTCCCATAGCTTATAGTCTTCTCCGATGATGTGATCTCTCATTCTATTTTTCCACCAAGAGTAGTAGTGGCCATTAAAGAGTGGAGGCCTATCAGTGGATTGACCTTCCCAGTTTCTAGGTGGTGCACTCATCTTGATCTTTTCCTAAGGTGTTAGCCTCTTCAAGGATAACCCGCACTGATACCAATTGATGTTCTAAACGTTAATACCACACAAGAGGGGAGGTGATTTGTGTGGTACCCAATTTTTTGCTTAAACTGCTTCTGGAAGGACCTGGTTCTTCTATGTGTTCCAACTATTACTGTTGCGAAATAATAAATACAGAAAATAAAGAACACAGAGATTTTACGTGGAAAACACCTGGCTCAAAAGGTGAAAAAACCACGACCTACTACTCAGTAGGATTTTCCCAAACTTCCACTAAAATCACTGAACCAAAACTGCATTTACAAAACTTTTTGTAAACCTAAGGATTAACTCTAATCCCGTTGTAGCAACCAGCCTCTAACTGCTGCGACAACTTCAATTTAACTCTAACTTGAATACTCAAAGTACCTATTACAATTGCTTCTATGAAAGCTGGAAAGGTACAACTTTAAAACACCTACTACAATTGAACTAGAATAAAAGAAAGACACATAAAACTCTTTATGGAACTGGTTCTTCAATCTGGTTCATGTAGCTTCTGGTTTGCACACTTGAATCACACACGAACTGCTTGCAAAAAGCCTTGCTATTTTCCTCCCAATTCACGTTTAGCTTCTGCGTTTTTTGTGCAACACTTTAATGTGAGAACATCCTGCAATTTATAGAGTTAGTAGTTGAAGAAATAACTAGAGTTCTGATGCAACTCTTCCTTGGTGGAAGAGTTCTAGTTGATTTCAACTTCTAACTCCTTCCCTATCTTGAATTGTGTTCTATTTGATTAAGGACTCCTTCTCCTTATCAATTATGCAACCTTTTCTATCAGGAGATATTAAATACACTAAGTTAAGCTTATCTCCTTCACGTGCAACCCACATGCTCGAATCTGCCCGTTTCTGTGCACCTGAGTGATGGACCTGGTTCATCTTGAGTTCCTTTATCAGTCTTCAAAACTAACCTTTACTTGGGCCAACGAAAAGAAATTCAAGTGCAGCTGCTACAATTGTGGAAAAGTCGGTCACAAAAGCCCTGATTTGTCTCCCGAAAAAGGATAAGAAGAAGGGACAAGCCAACATAGTGGAGAATAATAATGGCATTGATGATCTTTGGCGCAATGCTTTCGGAATGCAACTTAGTTGGAAATCCAAAGGAGTGGTGGATTGAATTTGGAGCCACTCGACATGTTTGTGCTGTCAAAGAAGCATTTGCGACTTACTCTACTGTTGATCCGGAAGAAGAAATTTCCATGGGAAATAAAGCAACAGCCAAGATTGAAGGTTATGGGAAGATATTCCTGAAGATGACTTCCGCCAAGGTGTTAACGCTCAACAACGTTCTTCATGTTCCTACTATTAGAAAACATTTAGTTTCTACTTCTTTACTTGTAAAGAATGGATTCAAATGTGTATTTGTTTCTGATAAAGTTGTTATAAGCAAGAACGAAATGTATGTTGGAAAAGGCTACCTCACGGAGGGCCTTTTCAAACTCAATATAATGCTTGTTGACAGTATGAATAAAATTTCAGCTTCTTCTTATTTATTGGAGTCAAATGATTTATGGCATATTCGTTTAGGACATGTCAATTATAAAACCTTGCGGAAATTAATTAATTTAGAAGTATTGCCTAAATTCGAGTGTAATAAATCGAAATGTCAAATATGTGTTGAATCTAAGTTTGTAAAACATCCTTATAAGTCTGTTGAAAGGAATTCAAATCCTTTAGACTTAATTCATACTGACATTTGCGATATGAAGTCGACACTATCTCGAGGTGGGAAAAAGTATTTTATTACTTTTATTGGCGATTGCACTAGATATTGTTATGTGTATTTGCTTAATAGTAAGGATAAAGCAATTGAAGCATTCAAGCAATTTCCGGGCTCGAAATTATTTTTTCTGTTTTGTTTATTAAACTAACGTTTCTTTCATTTTATCAATCACTCCGTCATTTTCAAGAATTTGTATGTTATTTATTTATACGCCTATATGATATACACATTATAGCACCTCCATTCATGAAACAAATCCAACTTGCAATAGATTTTGGTCATGTTCATTGGTTGGTTCACCTCATTATAGACCAACGTATTAATACGTTCGTTCACGAATGGTCATGTCCATACAAAAACGTACAGACGTATCTTTCTACAAAAAATCACAACCTTCAAAGTGACATAATTTCATAAAAGAACTAAACAGTATAAATTTTCAATAAAGAAAATGATCTTTTGAGAAAGGTACGTGACCAACTTCCGAATTAGTAGTTTCATCAACTAGTCTTCATTAAGACTAAACAACTGATGAATTTAGTCAATAGTGAGATTCAATCAATTTTGGATAATCATACATGGGAATTGGTTGATCTTCCTCCAGGAAATAAGCCTTTAGGTTCGAAATAGATCTTTAAACGAAAAATTAAAGCTGATGGCACTATTGACAAATATAAGGCAAGACTTGTTGTCAAAGGTTATAGACAAAAGGAAGGCCTTGATCACTTTGACACTTACTCGCCAGTAACGAGGATAACATCTATTAGGATGTTAGTGGCACTAGCGGCCGTGTATGGTCTTGAAATCCATCAAATGGATGTTAAAACAACTTTTCTAAATGGAGAATTGGAGGAAGAAATTTACATGGAACAACCTGAGGGTTTTGTGGTCCCTGGTAAAGAAAAGAAAGTGTGCAAACTTGTTAAGTCGCTTTATGGACTTAAACAAGCACCCAAACAATGGAATGCAAAATTTGACCAAACAATGTTGGCAAATGGATTTAAAATCAACGAGTGTGACAAATGTGTTTACATTAAAAATACTCATGAAGTCATTGTTTGTTTATATATTGATGACATGGTGATAATAAGCAAAAGTATGACAGATATAAATGCTACAAAGCGCATGTTGGCTAGCAAATTTGACATGAAAGACTTAGGAGTTGCTGATGTGATCTTAGGAATCAGAATTCGCAAGACTCCACAAGGTCTAGCATTATCACAGTCTCACTACATTGAAAAGGTACTTGACAAGTTCAAGTATTTGGATTTTAAAATTTCCAAGACTTCAATTGACGTGAGTTATGCACTTCAAAAGAATGAAGGTGAAAGTGACTCACAACTGGACTATGCAAGAGTATTGGGAAGTTTGATGCATATCATAAATTATACGCGACCAGATATAGCATGTGCTATTAGCAAACTAAGTCGGTTTACAAGTAATCCCAATCAAATATATTGGATGGCAATGAAACGAGTTTTGAGATATCTGAAACATACCCAAAACTATGCTTTGCATTATAACAAATATCCTTCCGTGATCGATGGATATGGTGATGCAAATTGGATCACCGGATCATCTGAAGTTAAATCTACGAGTGGATATATTTTCATAATTGGGGGTGGAGCAGTGTCTTGGAAATCATCCAAACAAACGTGCATCGCCCGTTCTACAATGGAATCTGAATTCATAGCTTTAGATAAGGTCGGTGAGGAAGTTGAATGGCTCCAAAATTACTTGGAAGATATTCTATTTTGGCCCAAACCGTTGGCACCTATATGTATACATTGTGATAGTCAAGCGGCAATAGATAGGTCAGAGAGCGTTATGTATAATGGAAAATCTCATCATATCCGACGGAGACACAATACCGTTAGACAACTTCTCTCTAGTGGTGTTATCACAATTGACTACATAAAGTCAATAGATAACGTGTCGGATCCACTTATAAAAGGCCTATCTAGAGAGTCAGTTGAAAGATCATAAAAGGGAATGGGGTTAAAGGCCTAGGACAAGTCATTATGGCGGTAACTCTACCTAGCAGACTGAAGATACCAAGAGCTAGGTTCAAAGAGATCAGACAAAGTTATGAATGACCATTCAACATTGTCAACTAACTCAACCCATTCTCATGATGAAGACAATGTTCAAAAATGAGGTAAAGCATTAAGGCTCTTTTGATGAGTCAATAAAGCTTAAAACTTTTTAATGATTTGCTAAGTCTGGCAGGATATGACCAAATAGTGTGTCTTTAGGATTTACGTTTAGGAATCACCTATGTGAGTATGAAGTGTAAGCCGCTTCAAGGAGAATGAAAGTAAAGGCCCATTCTCAAAGCACTCATGAAACCAGGTGGTGTTCATGGCTGAAACGAACACAACCATGAGAACCATAGATGGTTAAGGATTGATTGTGTGACTTATGTTGTCTATGTATACAACAAAGCTCGACGGTTCAAAGATATCAAATCTACCGATTGACCGAGTATATCCGATATAAGTGCACTACAGAAAGTTCAAAGGGAAACCTACTTATCCAGATGCAATCAATTCTTACTTGTAAAACACACACACGTCCGTGCATTTCTTTGACGTTATAGTCATTCCCCATTCATGTGGGGGATTGTTGGGTTTGTTATTAATAAATAATAACAAAAGAGGTATGAATGAAAAATGGTGGAAAAAGAAATGGAGGGAAGTGAAATTTTGAATGAGTTCATTTCACTTATGCACTTTGTCCCTCATTGGTAGAAGGAAAGAAAATCTTTATGTATATAAAGAGAAGCTCATCTTTTAGCTCTTAAAGAGCTAAGAAGAAGGCAAGCTTCGCGCCTTCGTCGTTGTCGTCGTCGCTCGCTCGGCTTCGGCTTCGGCTTCGTCAAAGATTGATTGATTAATCTTTTTGGACAAAATTATTTTCAAATATTTAATTAATTAATTAAAGAAAATTCAATACGAAATAACCCATGACTCGCGACCCGGTTCGGTCTGGCCCATTTTTCTTTCCCGCAATAATTTGAACAACCATAACTGTTCTAAAACAGTGTCACACCTGTTCCAACATCTATGACTGTTCTGAAAGATTGCAAACCTCTTCAGAAACAACACCAAGTTGGCTATAAATATACCTTCAAATTCCAGAATATTTACTTACGAAATTTTCTGATTATCTTCTTCTTCTTCTGCACTAAAATTCCAGTGTGTTTTGCTGCCATCGAGTGGTTCGCTGATCATCGCCGTTTTTGGTACCAACACTCCGGCGAGTTAAATCGTTCTATCCTGAGAGGATATATTCCAGAACCTCGGGTACTTAAGGGGAATAATTTCCTTAAGGACATACTGTGTATTCAGTGGATTCGATTTGTTCCTACAACATTTTCAAAATTTATTTTGAAGAAATTTACTGTTTTTTGGAATTAAATTTTTACTAACTTTCTGTTTCTGTTTTTCAAAAAGATCATTATTTAATTTATTTACAGCAATACAGATAGATAAACAAAATGTACTTACGAAAAGTAAAATAAGTCCAATCTACAAATTAAAAGAAAAAAATAAAACATTCCTAAATTTCTAACGTAAATAAAAGAAAAGTAAACAAATTGCATTCCTAAAATTCATACATAAATAAATGAGAAAAATATGTTTTCAACTAGGAAGTAGATTTTTTTCAATTCCTAAAATCAAAGCTAAGTAAAGAGAAAAATATCTTTTCAACAAGTAAGCAAATTGTAACTAAAGAAAAAAATACTTTATTAGAAAAGAAATTCTAACTACTTTTGCTATGGGATTTTTTTTTCCGGGAATATTGATCCTTATCAAATAAAAACTTAGGAGTCTTTTCTTAACCCTTTTTATTTATGTTTTGAATTTTAGAGATGTTATATTTTTAATTTGAATGCAATCTAATTTCATCTCAAAAGGTGTCAAATTCATTCTAATTTGATGTAAGAAACGATATTTTCATATTAGATAAAACAGTCATTTAATTATTTTCTAATATTTTGAAGTCCAAAATCAATTATTTTTTTTTAAAAAAAAATCTTAATTAAACTATGTAGAATGTCCTAATTTTTAGGACTTCAAATTCAATTAAAANACTACTTTTGTTATGGGATTTTTTCCCCGGGAATATTGATCCTTATCAAATAAAAACTTAGGAGTCTTTTCTTAACCCTTTTTATTTATGTTTTGAATTTTAGAGATGTTATATTTTTAATTTTAATGCCATCTAATTTCATCTCAAAAGGTGTCAAATTCATTCTAATTTGATGTAAGAAACGATATTTTCATATTAGATAAAATAATCATTTAATTATTTTCTAATATTTAGAAGTCCAAAATCAATTTTTTTTTAAAAAAAAATCTTAATTAAAATATTTAGAATGTCCTAATTTTTAGGACTTCAAATTCAATTAAAATTTACCTTACTTCAAATCAAGTTCAATCAAAATTCATCTTACTTCAATTCTTTCCTTAAACCAGCATTTATATGCTTGTGGACATGCTTTTAGAGTTTAATGCGTATTCTTAGCCTCCGATGTATATAATCGTTAGTCTCTTTTTCTTTTACAAATATGTGCAATAATTAATTAGCTAGAAGACATCACCAATGCATGCTATCTTTTTTTACTTTTAAAGAGTATATAATTTAACTTTCGGTATAAATTTCTAGAAGTCAAAATTTTCCGTGATAATTTTAATTTAAAAATAAATTAATTTACATCCATAATATGTAAAATTTTAACTATAAATGATATTTAAATTTTAAATAAAACTAATATACTTGGAAAAAAAGGAGGAGAAAAAGTTTTTAAACTTTTAATATCTTTTGTCATAAAAATAGCTTAACCTCATTTTTCTACATAAAATATTTATTTTAGAATCTTGATAAATTAAAATTATATTTATTTTTTGTATTGTCTAGAAAAATTAAAAATTGATTTATTCCTTACATGATGATTAGCATAAAGTTTATGTACTTCATTTATACCAACTGAAAGCATGTGCGCTTAGTTGTGTGAAAAACAAAGTTTGTCCTAAATTGACAATTAATTAAGTAATAACTATTTTATTATTTTATTGTACTATGATATTATTAATATATTATTAATAAAGGAGATGTTGAGTGAGATATAATAACATAACATATTTTATATCTTATATAATAATGATAATAAAATCTCTAAACTCCAAATATTATATAACTAATTCAACCAAAGATCATCTTATATTGAATTCAGCTATTGTATAGATGTAATAACATTCATTTTGATCATTTGAACAAATATCACATTTAGCATAACATCAATTGCTAATTTTAAATAATTTATTCTTCTTACACGTTTTATATTAATTGACGTGATGTACACGTGCAATGCACGTACACTAAAACTAGTTTTGAAAAAAAAGGAAAAACAATTATGGACAAACGGGGCCGTAGATTATGCATTAGGAGTTTTACTTGTATGGCCAAAAAAATTTCACCTCCATAAAGACAATTGCACAAACTGAACTCACTGAAGCTTAAGATGAGAGAAACATAGAACAAATTTGAGATCCAATTTGAGATTTTTCTTGGAAGGTTTTCATGAGGATTTGGAATGGAATTATATCGAGTCACACATAACAAAAGGTCCTCTATTGGTTCAAATAATGTACTTATGATAAAGGGGATAGTGGTGCAGAGACAACTAAGAAGTTTACCTAGAAACAACCATTCTTGAAAAAAGAATGCACAATAAGTGATTGATCGAGCGCTTTCGCTAGAGATGAACGGGACTAAGCGATCTTCAGAAGCTATGAAATGTAAAAATACATTGGTAGGAATTAGGATATTGGACCACATGCTTCATTGAAATCTTCCACACAAATGCTTGGCAACAACAATACAACCCAGTGGAATTTCACTAGTGGGATCTACGGAGGGTAATGTGTACGCAGACCTTATCCTTACCCTGGGGAGGTAAAGAGCCTGTTTCGTAAAGACCCCTATCTCAAGAGGAAGAATAGAACACAAGTAAATATGAACAACAATGCCAGAAAAATGATATTAAAATGAATGAACCGTAAAAACATATGGAAGAAAACAATAGCAATGGTAATAGCAACAACTAGTAACAACGCAAGGTACTAGAAGACCGAAGCGAAAGATAGTACCAAAAGTAACCCTAATATTCGCACTCTGATAATCAATGACAAGGTATTAGCAGGCTAGCCCTAATGCTTGGCACTTTCTTAAATACTATATGCAAGTTAATCTAAAAGTTTAAAAGTTCTCAAGATTAGGGGAATAATAGCTACTAAGTAATAGCACCACAAAAGAAAACAAGAATTGTCCAAACAACATATCAATTATAACATTTATGAAAAACTATAGAAATTAGGAAAGAATGGGCCAGAACAATAATGCAAATACTTTGGGGGGCCAAATCAGCATAAACGTAAAATTATCAGGGCAAAATTATTGACACCACTATTACTTAGCTGAAATTAAGTAGAGACAACGGCTAGTAATCAAACGGTAACCTTCAACGGTCGAATTATTCAAAAAATACTCTGCCTAAAATCAGACCCTTTCTCTTTTTTCCATCTCAAATTCTCCCTCCATTACTGTCTTCATCTTTCAAAACTACTTCCTTTCCACATAATCTCTGCAATTTCGTCAGCAGATTTTCAGATATTCGTAGAAACAAATTTATTCTATACTCGATAAGTACCAATAATACGATCTGAAGATGGCGCAAGAGATGTGGAATGGACCCCCTGGTTTCAGACCAACAAAATCGGCGCCATCTTCACCGGCAAAGCCTCCTGGAATTTCCAAAATCCGTTCGGAATCCTTTCATATTATTCCCAAAGTACCTGTTGGTGACACCCCTTATGTCAGAGCCAAAAATGTCCAAGTAAGCTTCTTTTACAACCTTAGAAATTGTGAGAAAGAGTGAAAAAGTTTTAATTTTCAACTACATTTGGTAATCAACTTCTAGTTGAAGCAATTCAATGACGGATGTCAGAAAATTCTAGGTTTAAATTTAATGGGTTCAATGTTTATGTTGATTCCTTTCATCTTGTCTTTAGCCAAGGGTCTATCGGAAACAATCTCTCTGCCTCATGGTAGGGTAGGGGTTAAGATGTGCGTACGCATTACCCTTTCCAAACCTCACTTGTGGGACCTCACTATGTTTATGTTCTCGCGGTTGAATCTATAACACTATTACAATTATGGGTTTGCAACTTAGTATATGTTGAAATTTAATGATATTCTACCTAGATATTTATGCTCCATATAATCGGTTTAGTTGCCAGACCCTATTTGTGCGACTACACTGGGTCTGTTGTTGTATAATCGGTTTAGTTGAACTCGTTGGAATGACATTGCATTCACCGGATGTAGTATTTGAGGTAGCGGGTGTAGCTGCAACTACTGTATTCGTCTCGAATTGTATATATGATGGATCAAATTTTGTTTTCAAGGATATATTTTTAGACTAACTTTGGTCCTATTGATGTAAAATCGTAGCGAGTGCAATAGCATTAGTCTTGAGGACTAATGTAATTTTGTTTTCATTAATTGCTGAATTGTTTTATTGTATGATCTCAGTTGGTGGAAAAGGATCCAGAAAGGGCAATTCCATTGTTTTGGGCAGCCATAAATGCAGGAGATAGAGTAGATAGTGCACTCAAAGATATGGCTATTGTAATGAAGCAACAAAATAGAGCTGAAGAAGCCATTGAAGCAATTAAATCGTTGCGAAGTCGTTGTTCTGATCAAGCACAAGAAGCTCTTGACAATATACTACTAGACCTATACAAGGTTTAATATAATCCTCAAAGTTTACAAGAATTTTTGCAGTTTTTTCTTTTATTCTATGATTAACAAGGTACAATGTTAATATTCTATAGAGATGTGGAAGATTGGGTGACCAAACAACATTGTTGAAGCACAAGTTGTACTTAATTCAACAAGGCTTTGCTTTCAATGGAAGGCGAACCAAGACGGCGAGATCACAGGGGAAAAAGTTTCAGGTTTCTGTGGAGCAAGAAGCAACTAGATTACTGGTAACTGATTGTACTTCTTCGGTTTCATTTTATGTGATAGTGCTTGACTTGTTACGAAGTTCAAGATACACTTTTTAAACGTACCAAGTACTCTTAGAACCTATATTATACGGACTCTCCAAAACAGCTGCCGTACCAATGTAGGATCCTCCAAAAATGGTGCACTCATCAATATTTTTGGAGAGGGCGAGCAACATGCTTAGAACCTTAAATGTGAAACGTGTTACTCCTATTCTCTTTAGAACGGTCTAAAAAGGAAAAAAAGTATTATACATTTAGTGGTAAATGATAGTACTTCTTTGATAGTGTTTGACTTGTCACGGAGTTTAAAATAGAGTTTTGACACATATCAAAGTACTCTTAGAATCTTAAATACGAAGTGTGTTACTTCTATTCTTTTTTAGAACGGTCCAAAACGACAAAGGTTTTCATAGGTTACTTGTAAAAGGTTGCACTTGTTTGGTTTCATTTTATGTGACAGTATTTGACTTGTCACGGAATTTAAGATACACTTTTGACACATACCAAAGTACTCTTAGTACCTTATAAATATAATAGATGTTATTCCTATTCTTTTTAGAACGGTCTAAAAAAGAAAAAGTTGTCATAGATTATTGGTAAATGATACTTCTTTGATTTTTATTTTATATGACCGTGTTTGACTTGTCATGGAGTTTCAGAATGGAGTTTCACACATACCAAAGTACTCTTAGAACCTTGAATGTGAATGGTGTTACTCCTATTCTTTCTGGAACGGTCTAAAAAGAAGAAGGAAAAAAAATCATAGAAAAGGGAACGCCGAGTGTACAATTTTAACAATTTTTTCTCTTTCAGGGAAATTTAGGGTGGGCATTGATGCAACAAAACAACTACATTGAAGCTGAGGATGCTTATAGGAGAGCACTAGTAATTGCACCAGACAATAACAAGATGTGCAATTTAGGCATATGTTTGATGAAACAAGGAAGAGTTAATGAGGCAAAAGATACACTTAGGAGGGTGAAACCAGCAGTTGCAGATGGCCCGAGAGGCGTTGATTCGCACCTCAAGGCCTACGAGAGAGCACAACAAATGCTCCGCGACCTCGAGTCAGTGCTGTTGAATAATAAAGGTGGCACTATGCTTGAACAAAGCAAGCTTTTTGATGCTTTCTTGGGATCTTCTGCAATTTGGCAACCTCAGCCTTGCAAAGAACACAACAATTTTACTAACACCAACTCATCCAAATATGCTGATGAGAACATGAATTCTAACATTATATCAAACCTCATTGTTTCTACAAAGAGTGTGCAACCAACAGTTTCACGCGAAAACTTGTTAAACACGCGTGTTCCACCATTTTATACATCCAAGATTGTGAATGAGCCAACGAGTACTGTGTTGCCCGAAAACCTTAAGAGAACAAGGTCAGGAAATGCAGCTCACCCCATGAGAATGACTAAAGAGTCCAAAGGGATAATCATAGAACAAGAAAATACGACGCGAAAGCAGCCAAATTCGAAGGAGAAAATAGAGGATAGATGGGCAGAGTTGTTGCCAAATAGCAAGGATTTTGAGCAAGCGATAATTGCTGCAGCTTTGAGTTCAAGTGATGAAATATTGAAGCCAGAAGGAGGAGGAAGCAAAGATACTGGAATTCTTCCAAGGAAAATTGACAAAAGATTGAAAGTTTTCCGAGATATTACCTTATCTTTGAGTCCAAGAGCCTAACATTATTGACTTTTTAACTTCCTTTAATCTAATTTCTACTTTTAAGTTATCATAATTCATTCTTAGGTTGGAGATAAACTTCTTCTCCTTTACTCTTGCATATCCTCAAGTAGGAGAATAGTATGCAGATTTCAACAACTTTTCCAAATAAATAATTTCTGTTCTCTTTTAGAGCTGAGTTTCTGTTTTACTGAGGATAGTGTCTTGGGCTTTCCAAGCAAGAGAAATACAGAATGTGATGAAGAAACCTATGAACAATTCTTTGTTGATAGTGTCTTGGGCTTTCCAAGCAAGAGAAATACAGAATGTGATGAAGAAACCCTATGAACAATTCTTTGTTGAAAAGGAAAAAATGTTTACAATTAATATGAAGCTGATAGAATATTAATCTAATAAAATTATAATCTATATATTATATTAATTTAATAAATATTAGTTGTATTTTATTATTTAATAGTGTGCAGAAATATAATACAATCAATAAAAAATTAAAGGATACAAATCATATAGTAATCAAATAAATTGGTTGATCCTTTTTATTTCTATTATTTCTCTTAGTATTATTAATACTTTTCTTGAGTGTTATTTATTTATATTTTATTTTTTAATTAATTCAAAATGTAACAACCCGCGCGATGCGCAGAAATTTGATAGAATATTAATCTAATAAAATTATGATCTAATATATTATATTAATTTAATAAATATTAGTTGTATTTTATTATTTAATATAGTGTGCAGAAATATAATACAATCAATAAAAAATTAAAGGATACAAATCATATAGTAATCAAATAAATTGGTTGATCCGTTTTATTTTTATTATTGAATTAGCAAGTACTTAGTATTATTAATACTTTTCTTGAGCGTTATTTATTTATATTTTATTTTTTAATTAATTCAAAATGTAATATCATAACATTATCTCTATCCCCCTCTTTTCATACATTCCTTTCTACTGTCATACTTATTTGATTAGTTTTCAAATTTTGTAGTTTATTAAAAATTTAAATAAAGTAAATTTTTGTTTACTAAATTATAATTTTGAATTCATCAAAAGTGTGTATATATAATTAGCTACATTATTTTTATAATTTTGTATTTTTCATTTGAATTGAAAGTTTCTTTATTTTTTTATTTTAAAATAATTTTAAAACTCCAACTTGAAACTACTCCCAAATTTGAATGGATATTTTTTATTATAGCTATTTTTTTGTTTTATTTTATTCTGAAATATTTGTAAAACTCCAACTTGAAACTACTCCCTAATTTGAATGAGTAGTTTTTATTTTATTTTATATTAGAGAGAGAGAGAGAGAAAGAGAGAGAGAGAGAGAGAGAGAGAGAGAGAGAGAGAGAGAGAGACTACTATATTAGAAAGAA
>MU789130.1:5939-29129 GCA_026770625.1 Nicotiana glauca
GCCATTTTTGTGATAATTTCCTAATTAATTCCCTTTTTAACTCTTGTACATCCAATTTACCAACACTGGTATCTCACACGAGTCACAAATTGTTGTAACAAAATTTATTTATTTTGATTTTGGAATTCTTTTACTTGGGATAAAAATCACGTGCTCACAGGAACCATACCGGGCATGCAATGGCAGTGATTACTAGAAGCGGTTAAGGTGGTATTATGAATGCCTCCAAGCAAAAGGAAATTATGAGTGATAATGTTGAGGTGCAAGAAGATGATATCCCTTTAGTTGATGAAAATGTGAGTGTAAAGAAATTGAATGCGGAAGTGAGGATTGATGTTCATGATAATGAGGTGGAGACTCAAGATGACGTGAACTTGTCTAGGGAACACGTAATAGGCATATTAAAAACGGTAGTGCCCAAGGTTAAGGATCCCTTCCCAAGGCCTCCTCCACCTTACCCTCAAAGGATTGTGAAGCAGAAAAATAAGAACCAATTTATGAAATTTATTGACATGATGAAGAGCTTATCAATCAATGTCCATTTGGTGGAAACTCTTGAGCAAATGCCGGTTTACGCCAAGTTCATGAAAGACTTGGTGAAAAAAAATAGATCCATGGATTGTGAGACCATCAAAATAACTCACCAAGTAAGTTCAATGGTACACTCAATGGCTCCAAAGCTTGAAGATCCCGACGCTTTCACCATCCCA
Organism: Nicotiana glauca; assembly: GCA_026770625.1. Classification (NCBI taxonomy): domain Eukaryota; kingdom Viridiplantae; phylum Streptophyta; class Magnoliopsida; order Solanales; family Solanaceae; genus Nicotiana; species Nicotiana glauca. The sequence continues at coordinate 6,650 of MU789130.1, forward strand.
TGTACCACTGGGAGTGCAAATTTTGCAAAAGCACTATGTGATTTGGGAGCAAGTATCAAATTGATGCCTTACTCCATTTTTTAAACTTTGGGTATTGGTTAACCGAGGATTACTTCAATGATATTTCAAATGGCAGATAGAACAATGAAGAGGCCGCTTGGTATTATTGATGATGTTCTTGTCCGAGTGGACAAATTTATCTTGCCTGCGAATTTTGTGATTCTCGACTGCGAGGTCGACTATGAGGTGCCTATAATTTTGGGAAGACCTTTCCTTACAACTGGGAAGGAATTAGTTGATATGGAAGTAGGGGAGCTCACCTTCCAGGTAGGTGGTGAAAAAGTAGTCTTTCATGTGTGCAAATCAATGATGCAGCCGAATAGTACTGAAGTGTGTTCTTCTTTGGATCTTGTCACGGAGGTGATGTTTGATGACACTAGTGCAATGATCAATGTGGAGGATCCTTTAGAAGTGGTATTGTTGAACCTTGATATGAATGAGGATGAAGGTCGGGTGGAGTGTGTCAATGCTTTGCATGGAATGGGCTCTTACTCTTATGAGCCTCGAAAGCTCTCTTTGGATCTTGAGAATAGAAAAACTCCCCCAACAAAGCCCTCAATTGAGGAACCTCCCATTTTGGAGTTGAAGCCCTTTCCCTCACACCTCAGGTATGAATTCTTGGGTCCTAGTTCAACTTTGCTTGTTATTCTTTCCTCTTTTCTTACTAATATGTAGATAGATGCCACATTGACGGTGCTCAAAAAATGCAAGAAGGCAATTGGATGGACTCTAGAAGATATTTGGGGATTAAGCCCCGCCTTTTTCATGCACAAGATTATACTTGAAGATGATGCCAAGACCTCCATGGAACATCAAAGGAGGTTGAACGAAGCTATGCAAGAGGTTGTCAAAAAGGAGGTGATCAAGTGGTTATATGCAGGGGTTGTGTACCCCATCTCGGATGTTCTTAGACTTCACCAGTGCAAGTGTGCCGAAGAAGGGTGGTATGACCGTGGTTACCAATGAGCAAAATGAGTTGATTCCCATAAGGACTGTTACCGAATGGAGGGTATGCATCGACTACCGCAAGCTGAATAAAGTGACCCGAAAGGATCATTTTCCATTGCCTTTTCTGGACCAAATGCTAGATAGACTTGCTGGGCGTGCCCTCTACTATTTTCTAGATGGGTACTCAGGTTGCAACCAGATATTGATTGCTCCAGAAGATCAAGATAAAACAACCTTCATATGCCCGTACAGGACCTTTGCATTTTTCAGGATGCCTTTCGGTTTGTGTAATGCACCGGCTACCTTCCAGCGGTGTATGATGTCTATATTTATTGACATGGTAGAGGGTTTCTTGGAAGTGTTCATGGATGATTTAAGTGTTGTGGGTGACTCCTTCGATGAGTGTTTGAAGAATCTTGACAAAGTTTTGACCCGGTGTGAAGAGATAAATCTTGTTCTCAATTAGGAAAAATGCCACTTCATGGTCGAGATTGACCTCATCCATAAGATCTCAAATAACAGAATAGAGGTGGACAAGGCTAAGATTGAAGTGATTTCAAAGCTTCCTCCTCCTACTTCAATCAAGGGGGTGAGGAGTTTTCTTGGGCATGCGGGGTTCTACCGAAGATTCATTAAAGACTTTTCTAAGGTAGTGAATCCTTTCTGCAAACTATTGGAAAAGGATGCAAAGTTCGTGTTTAATGAAGTATGCGTGAACGTTTTTGATCTTTTAAAGTACAAATTTACAACCACTCCCATTATTACTGCACCCAATTGGAGCTTACTTTTTGAGCTTATGTGTGACGCAAGTGATGTTGCGATAGGAGCGGTCTTAGGTCAAAGAGTGAACAAGATGTTTCACCCGGTATATTATGCAAGAAAAATAATGAATGATGCTCAAGTGAATTACACGATGACAGAAAAAGAGTTGTTAGTAATTGTGTTTGCAATGGAAAAATTTAGGCCCTATCTCATGGGGGCTAAGATGATAATTCATAGTGGCCATGCGGCACTCCGCTACTTGATAACAAAGAAGGCTTCCAAATCTCGGTTGATAAGATGGTCTTATTGCTTCAAGAGTTAGACCTTGAGATTGTGGATCAAAAAGGGTATGAAAACCAATGGCGGACCACTTGTCTCTCTTGGAGGAGGAAGGGAGGACCCTTGATGGCCTTGAAATTAATGATTCATTCCCTAAACTCTTTTCTGTATCTATGAATAGCATGCCTTGGTTTGCGGATGTGGCCAACTTTCTCTTGACCGGCATTGTTCCGTGTGAGATCTCTTCTAACCAAAGGAAGAAACTTAAACGGGATAGTTTGGACTACTATTGGGATGAACCTTACTTGTTCAAAATTTGTAATGATGGTGTGATCCGGAGGAGGAGCAAATGAGTGTTTTGATGCTTGTCATTCCTCTCCTTATGGTGGTCATCATGGTAGGGCGAGCAGTTGGAATTTCAAAGAAGGATGAGATGTCGCTCACCACTATTCTTGAGGTCGACATATTTGATGTGTGGGCCATTGACTTTATGCGTCCGTTTGTAAGTTCTTATGGCAACACGTACATTCTGGTGGCCATTGATTATGTTTCAAAGTGGGTTGAGAACGTAGCTTTACCTAACAACGAGGCCCGAAGTGTTGTGGTTTTTCTCAAGAAGAGTATCTTTACTTAAATTGGCACTTCTAGAGCAATTATCAGTGATGGGGGGTCTCATTTCTACAATAAGGCATTTGACAATTTGCTTGCAAAGTATGGTGTTAGTCACAAGGTTTCTACCCCTTACCATCCTCAAGATAGTGGTTGAGGTCTCCAACATGGAGATCAATAGCATATTGTCAGAGACGGCTAATGCAAATAGGAGTGACTGGTCAAAGAAAGTGGATGATGCTTTATGGGCGTACAGGACTGCTTACAATACTCTGATTGGTATGTCTCCATACCGGTTGGTGTTTTGGAAATCTTTCCATCTCCCGGTTGAATTAGAGCTCAAAGCCATGTGGAGCTTAAGAAAGTTGAATCTTGAATGGGATGTTGCAGCAAATCTCCAGGTGGAGCAACTCAATGAGCTTGATGAGTTCTGGTTTCATGCCTATTCCAGATCATCCTTGTATAAGGACAAGATGAAGTACTTACATGACAAGTATTCCCTTAGCAAGGAATTCAAAGTGGGTGACTTGGTTCTTTTGTTCAACTCCCGGTTACGACTGTTTCCGGGAAAGCTTAAGTCAAAATGGAGTGGACCTTTTGAGGTGGTGCTTGTGAATCCATTTGGTGCTCTTGATTTGAAAAACAAAAATGGTGAGATCTTCAGAGTTAATGGGCACAGAGTGACTATCTTGGAAAATTTAACGACAGCCACGTGGTGGCAATGATCCATCTCAAGTGATTGATGGTAACTTGCGTCGTACCGCAACCTTAAATCAGGCGCTTCTTGGGAGGCAACCCATGTGTTTTTTATATTATTTTTAGTGTAGGATTTGTTTTTGAACTAACTGATTGTGAGATGTGGGTAGGGATGTTTGATGCAGTGCAGGACTAATCTAGAAAAAAAAATTAGACACTCTCTGAAGATTAGACCACTGTCGTGCTCCATTTTTTGCGGTCGTGGTGGACTTACCATTGAGGCGGAATTTAATGGAGGTCAGCGGTGCTAAACAGTCCAAAATAGGGGTTCTCTGAAGTTTCAACCGCTGTGACGACCCACAGGGTCATCACCTATTTCCTCATTCGTTCCGTGCTTCCGAGGCCTTGAAAACATCATTTTTACTTGCCTCGATTTGCATGCGCAGTCCGGGCGCATAGCCGGAAAGCTTTTTTGTTGAAATATGTGAATTCTGCAAAATATTTGAAGAATTTTAATATTAATATGATTATAGTTGACTTTGGTCAACATTCTTGGTAAACGGACCCGGACCCGAGATTGGACGGTCCGGGAAGGTCTGTAGAAAAATATGGGACTCGGGCATGTGTCCGGAGTCGAATTCGGAGGTCTAGAGCCCGAGATATGAATTTTTCCGTGAAATTATTTTTTTGAAATTATTAAGGAAAATGGAAATAAAAATTTATTAAAGAACTATGGTATCGGGCTCATATTTTGGTTCTGACGCCCGGTACAAGTCTTATATATTGTTTAAGCGCTTTCTGTTAAGTTTGGTCAAAATCGGACGTCGTTTGACGTGTTTCGGACTATAAGTTCCAAGTTTGAAAGTTCATGAAGTTTAAAAGAAAAATCATGTATTTTGAGGCTTGATTCTATGTAAATGATGTTATTTTGGCGATTGGATCGCGCGAGCAAGTCCGTAGGGTGTTTTTGAGGTTGTGTGCATGTTTAGGTTGGAGCCCCGAGGGCTCGGGTGAGTTTTGGATAGACATCTGGGATCGCATTTGCGAACCCAGGTCTGGCTGCCTAGGTTCGCATTTGCGAACTATTTCTCGCATTTGCGACCACATTCCTTCGTACAAGACTTCGCATTTGCGAAGTCTTTATCGCAATTGCGATCCTGCCCGGCCTTCCCCTTCTTCGCATTTGCGATGGTGCCTTAGCATTTGCGAAGCTCACATTTGCGAGAAATTCTTCGCAAATGCAAAGATACCAGTACTGAGGAATACCAGCTTTTTCAAATATGAGAAATGCAATCCGAAGCCTATCCAAAACTCACTCGAGCCCTCAGGGCTCCAACCCAAACATGCACACAACCTCAAAAACACCCTACGAACTTGCTCGCGCGATCCAATCGCCAAAATAATATCATTTACATAGAATCAAGCCTCAAAACACATGATTTTTATTTTAAACTTCATGAACTTTCAAACTTGAAACTTATAGTCCGAAACACGTCAAACGACGTCCGATTTTGACCAAACTTCACAAAAAGCGCTTAAACAATATATAAGACATGTACCGGGTGTCGAAACCAAAATACGAGCCCGATACCATAGTTCTTTAATAAATTTTCATTTCTATTTTCATTAATAATTTCAAAAAAATAATTTCATGGAAAAATTCATATCTCGGGCTCTAGACCTCCGAATTCGACTTCGGGCACATGCCCGAGTCCCATATTTTTCTACGGGACCGTCCAATCTCGGGTCTGGGTCCGTTTACTAAAAATGTTGACCAAATTCAACAATAATCATATTAATATCAAAATTCTTCAAATTTTTCATAGAGATCACATATTTCAACATAAAAGCTTTCCGGCTACGCGCCCGGACTGCGCACGTAAATCGACGCAAGTAAAAATAAGGTTTTCAAGGCCTCGGAAGCACGAAACTAATGAGAAAACAGGTGACGACCCTTTGGGTCATCACAACCGCTATCGTGGTGAATTTTTGTAGTCAGCAGTGGCTTACTGTTGTCGCGGAGCATTTTCCGCTCTCAGTGGTGGTCTCAGAATTGAAGCCCTACTGAACTTCACAAGCGCGGACCGTGGTGATTTACCGATTGGCCAAGGCTTGAACATCAACTACAAGAGGTCTCTCCCCGACAGGAATATAAGCCAAACTTCCCATACTCACTGCCTTTCTACTCAAAGCATTGGCCACTACATTGGCCTTCCCTGGATGCTACAAGATAGTGATACCATAGTCCTTTAGCAGCTCCAACCATCTCCGCTACCTCAAGTTGAGATCCTTCTGCTTGAACAAGTGCTGGAGGCTACGATGATCAGTAAACACCTCGCAAGACAGACCATAGAGATAATGCCTCCGAATCTTCGATGCGTGAACAATGGCAGCCAACTCTAGATCATGAACAAGATAGTTCTTCTCATGGGGCTTCAACTGACGAGAAGCATAATCAATCACTCTACCATCTTGAATTAACACATACCTGATACCAACTCTCAAAGCATCACAATACACTGTATATGAACCTGAAGTTGATGGTAAAACTAACACGGGAGTTGTGGTCAAGGTAGTCTTGAGCTTCTGAAAGCTCACCTCACACTCATCCGACCACATTAAAGGAGCACCATTTGAGTCAATTTGGTCAATGGTGATGCAATAGACAAAAATCCCTGAATGAATTGACGGTAATAACCTGCCAAATCAAGAAAGCTGCGAAACTCTATGGCTGAGGATGGTCTGGGCCAACTCTAAACTGCCTCTATCTTCTTTAGATCAACTTGAATACCCTCATTGGACACCACGTGCCCCAACAAAGCCACTAAATTGAGCCAAAACTCACACTTGGAGAACTTTGCATAAAGCCCCATCTCCCTCAACCGCTGTAATACAATTCTTAAATGCTCAGCGTGCTCCTCCTGACTATGCGAGTACACAAGAATATCATCAATGAAAACAATCGCAAACGAGCTGATATAAGGACGAAACACGATGTCCATCAAATTCATGAACGTTGCTGGGCCATTGGTCAGCCCAAAAGACATCAAAAGGAACTTATAATGACCATATCAGGTCCTGAAAGCTATCTTAAGAATGTTCGAGTCCTTGATCTTCAACTGGTGATACCCTGAACGGAGATCAATCTTGGATAACACTCTCGCTCCTTGAAGCTAGTCAAATATACGAGGGAGAGGATACTTGTTCTTGATTATTACCTTGTTCAACTGCCTGTAATCAATTCACTTCCTCATAGTGCCATCCTTCTTCTTTACAAATAGAACAGGCATACCCCAAGGCGACAAACTAGACCGAATGAACCCATTATCAAGTAGTTCCTGAAAATGCTCCTTCAACTCCTTCATCTCCTCCAGTGCCATACGATACTATGGAATAGAAATGAGTTGAGTGTCTGGCACCAAATAAAGACCAAAATCAACATCCCTATCTGGAGTCATGCCCGGCAGATCTACAGGAAACACATGCGGAAAGTTCCTTACTACTGGGACTGAATCAATGGTAGGAGTCTCTACACTTCCATCCCTTACAAAAGTTAAGTATGAAAGACAAACTTTCTTGACCATCCGATGGGACTTCAGAAATGAAATCAGCCTACTAGAACAAAACTAGGCGAACCTCAACACTCAATACAGCATAGCCAACGTCACTGTCTTAGCATGACAGTCCAAAATAGCATGAGACGGAGATAGCCAATCCATGCCTAATATTACATCAAAGTCAACCATACAAAATAACAGAAGGTCCACTCGGGTCTCCAAACCCCCAATAGTCACCACACACGACCGATATACGCGGTCCACAACAATATTATCACCCACCGGAGTAGATATACTAACATATGAAACAACAGATTGCGTATCCAAATAACGAGCAAAATACGATTACACATATGAAAAAGTTGAACCGGGATCAAATAATGCAGAGACATCTCTATGGCAGACTAAGACAATACATATAATCGCAGCATCTGAAGTAATGGCATCGAGTCTAGCTGGGAGTGCAAAGAAACGGGCCTGACCACCACCTGATTGACCTCCCCCTCTAGGGAGACCCCTAACCGACTGTCCTCCACCCTTAGTTGATTGGGTGGGTGGTGAAGTAACTGGTGTTGAAGTAGATGGTTGACTTCTGGTAAGATGAACCCCCAAGACGACGAGGACACTGTCTCAACATATGCCCCAACTCTCCACACTCATAAAAACCCCTGGTGCTGGAGACGAGGACTGAAGGGAATCATGAGCACCAGGATGACTAGCAAAAGAACCTGGCATAGAAGAGCCCTAAACTAATGGAGCACGAGATGAACTCTAAGCTAGAAGGGTATTGAGTGATGAATGGACCTAATAAGAACTATGACAACCATGGCCCGATGATGCCCCACGATAATCTGGGCGAGATAACTGAGCATGCCTGAATGAAGGCCTCTGCCATGCTGAAACTGAACCCCATGAGGAGAACCACGAAACCACCCTGATCGCGGGGCCTCTTAGCCTCCCTCTCAACCCTCTCCTGACCACGGACCATATCAATATATTGAGCTATTTTGACAATCTCATCAAAGGTAGCACCAGATACTCTTTCTCTCTGGTCATAAGCAACCGAAGATAAAAACTGAGGTCATTTATAAAGCTCATGATCCTCTCTCGATTTGTGGGAGCCAACCAGACCGCATGATGAGCCAACTCGGAGAACCATATCTCATACTGTGAAATAGATCTGTCACCCTGATGAAGCTGCTCGATCCTCCCGACGAGACTCAGGTACAAACTTCTCCAAAAACTGAGCGGAGAACTGCTGCTAAGAAAGGAGCACTGCTCCAACCGGCCTACGTCTCTCATAAGCCTCCCACCAACTAAGTGCAGCCCTGGAGAATTGGAAAGTAGTGAACAAGACCCCAGTGGCCTCCAAAATACCCGCGGTCCGTAGCATCCTGTAACACTTGTCCAAGAAACCCTAGGCATCCTCTCCCTCTACACCACTGAAAGTCGGAAGATGAAGTCTACCAAACCTCTCCAATCTGCATTGCTCGTCCTCTGGCATAATAAGAGCTACATAGTCCTGAGTAGCTGCAATCGGTTGGGCTGGATGTGCCCCCCGTGTCTGAAGTCCCTGCACGACTTGCTCAGGTGTGCGAGCGGTGGGAGTCTAAGTGCCTCCCCCGGCATCGGAAGTAGCTACGACTGTAGTAACTGAGACCGCCTAAGCCAGGCCAGTGCACACTAATAGAATCTGTGCCAGGGCCTCATATAGTCCTGGAATAACAATAGGCACAGTCGGTGCCTGAGCTGGTACTGTTGAAACGTCCGCAATTGGGACCTGCTCTTGAATTGGGGCGGCTGGTAGATCTGCAGGTGCTACACTAGCTACTGTGCTGGCTATACCCCTGCCCCTACCACGACCTCGACCACGTCCTCGGCCTCTAGCGGCTCCAACTGGTGGTCGTCTATCCTGACCACTAGCACGTGTTCTCACCATCTGTGAGAGAATAGAATAACAAAAGGTTAGTACTTTAATTAACAGATTTGCACGATAGGAATTCAAGAATATCAAGTTTTTCCTACATGGTTCTGCAGCCTCCCGAGGACAAGTACAGACGTATCTGTACCATTTTGTGAGACTCCCTCTCATGACTCGTATGACCTATGTAACCTAGGCTCTAATACAAACTTGTCACGACCCTAAAATTGACCCGATCGTGATCGCGCCTATCATGAAACTAGGCCAGCCGACACGATTCCCGATCAAACCATTATTCCTTAAAAGTCATTTTTAAACAATTAATTAACAAAAACATCTCACTATATAAGTTTAGATAAGCAGTACAGAAATACGACACAAGCCTGACATCGAGGTGTCATCAGTCATGAGCAACTACAAACTCGTCTGAGAACAAGAAAGGCTAACATAGTCTAAAAATAAAATACTAAGACAATCTAAGTAAGGTAAGAAGGATAAGTGCAGGGCTGCGAATGCCAAACAGCTACATAGCCAACTCCGAAGACCTGTTGGAAGACTGATCAGCACTCACTATCTCGTCCCGAGACTCCTGGATCTGCACACAAGGTGAAGGGAGTAATATGAGTACGCCAACTTAGTAAGTAATAAAAGTAAAAGTAGTTGAGCAGTAAGAAAAAAGGTAATTCCACGTCATAGCACTACAGCAAAACAGTATATGGCCAGAACAATACAATAAATCAATTAACTCGTAAAAATGACATAGTTCAGTAAAACCTTTTTAAAATATCTTTAAATTGTTTCGACAAGTGGTTAAACAGTGAGAAAAATTATAGAAACGTAAACAACCCCTCGGGCATAAACATGTACCATAAACTGCCCCTCGAGAAAAATTTCAATAGAACCAGCCCCTCGGGCTACCTCACAATCACTCGTAATCAGACCCTCAAGAAACAACATGAAACATCAATAGCCCCTCAGGCAATATCACATCACTCACACTAGGTACTATACCCGTGCTCACCGGGGGTGTTCCGACTCCGGAAGGGCTCCTACAGCCCAAGCGCTATCACAAGCCATCTCGTGGCATATAATATCAGGCCCTCAGCCTCTCACAAATCACAAATTAGTACAACATATTGCGGCGTGCAGCCTGATCCCATAATATCCTCACAACACAGGCCCTCGGCCTCACTCTATCAAAAACCTCTCAAGCCACTCGGGTGATAGTAAAACAAGATGCTCAGCTCAAAATATCATTTAAAGCATCAAAACAGAGTAAATATGGTTGTTATGAATTCAGTAAAATAGAGAATGACTGAGTACAAATATTAAGTCAAAATAGTGAGGAATAGTAGTAAAAAGCCCCACAAGAGTCCAAAATAGTTGGCATGAGGCAACAACATGAAAGATCAAAATAGTTTGCACGAGGACCCTAAGGAAACAACATGAAACATCAATATTCCCTCAGGCAATATCACATCACTCACACCAGGTACCCGTGCTCACCGGGGGTGTTCCAACTCCGTAGGAGCTCCTATAGTCCAAGCACTATCACAAGCCCATTTAGTGCCATAGCATATCAGGCCCTCGGCCTCTCATATATCACAAATTAGTACAACAAATTGTGGCGCGCAGCTCGATCCCATAATATCCTCACAACACAGGCCCTCAGACTCACTCTATCAAAAACCTCTCAAGTCACTCGGGCAACAGTAAAATATGATGTTCAGCTCAAAATATTATCTAAAGTATCAAAATGGAGTAAATACGGTTAAGTTATGAATTCAGTAAAACAGAGAATGACTACGTACAGATATTAAGTCAAAGCTGTAAAGAATAGTAGTAAAAAGCCTCATAAGAGTCCAAAAGAGTTGGCACGAGGCCCAAATATAGCATTCAGCCCAAAACATAGCAATACTTTCCTAAACACAATGAATCAAATAGTTTTCAATCAAATACGCGACTTAACAGTCGCACGATACGGACCAAGTCACAATCCCCAGCAGTGCACGACCCGGCACTCGTCATCTAGCATGTGCGTCACCTCAAAGTGGCACAACGATGTGAAATTTGGGGTTTCATACCCTCATGACAACATTTACAATCATTACTTACCTCAATCCGGTCCAAAATCTAGCCCGCGGTGCCTTTTCCTCTCCACACGGCCTCTGAATGCTCAAAATCTAACCAAAATTTGTATCATACCATTAATACGCTTTAAAGGAACAAAGCCCAAGCAAAAATAACCAAAATAACGCAAAAATCCCAAAATTGTCCAAACCCGACTTCCAGGACCACATTTCAAAATTCAATAAAAATCATATCACAAGAATCTTCATCCTCCCACGAGTCCATACATACCAAGAACATCAAAATCGGACCTCAAATGGTCCCTCAAATCCCCAGCTTACAATCTCCAATTTCAAGCCCTAATTCTCAAATTTTAGGTTTTAAATCACATTAATTTCATGTCAATTAGATAGAAATCATCATAGAATTAAGTATTGATTTCAAAAACATTACCTCCAAGTGTTTCCCTTCAAATCCCTCTTCAATCTCTCTCAAAAAGCTTCAAAGCCGCTCAAAAATAGTGAGAGATGAGCTGAAAATCACGATGGCAAGAATTTATAAGTTTTGCCAAGGGGGTCCGCATCTGCTGTCCAATACCACACCTGCGACAAAAGTTCCGCATTTGTGGAATTTCACTTAAACTTCACATCCGCACATGCGATCAAGCCTACACATCTGTGGGCTCGCAAGTGCGACTTACCTTCCGCATCTGCGATGCATCCCCAATCATTGGCTTTCGCTCCTGCGATAAAAATGTCGCTTTTACGGCTTGCACATGCATTCTTAATACGCAAGTGCGGTTATGACAGAAATACAACAGCTTCAGTTGCAAACTCTAACTTCCAAACTTCCCGATAACCATCTAAAATTACCCCGAGGCCCCTGGGACCTCAACCAAAAGAACGAATAAGTCATATACCGCTATTCAAACTTGTACCAATATGCTGAACACTCAAAACAATATCGACTCATCAAACCACCCTCGAATTCAAGCTTAAGGATTCAAAAACTTTCGAATTCCGCAAACTATTAAAAAGACTACCAAACCTCATACGAATGACCTGAAATTTTGCACACACGTTGTAAATGACACATCGGACCTACTCCAATTTTCAGAATTTCATTCCGGCCCCGTTATCAATATCTCCATTGCCGACCAGAAAATGCCAAAATTCTAATTTCGCCAATTCAAGCCTAAATCTACTACGGACTTCCAAAATATATTCCGATCACGCTCCTGAGTTCCAAATCACCTAACGAAGCTATCTAAACCATCGGAATTCACATCCGAGACCTTTTTCACATAAGTAAACATCCGATTGACTTTTCCAACTTAAGTTTATTTAAAAGAGACTAAGTATCTCATACCTCCCCAAAACCATTTTGAACCCGAACCAACCAACCCGATACCGCATAATACAACTGAACAACATATAAAGAAGCAGAAATAGGAAAAACGGAATGGTAACTCATGAAACTACCGGTCGGATCGTTACAATTCAATAACTAATACCTTTTGAAATTAAGGAAAGCAGGATGCACTACAAGAAAGTAAGGATACGGCGACATTAAATAAATGTCGTATAATGCTGTTTAAATGTCACAAATTCATTTACCGACATTTAATTTACATTTATATCAAATGTCGTAAATTTTGGCGTCGGAAATTTTCCGACATTTATATAAATGTCGGTAAGAAATTTACGACATTTATTTATGTCATTTTTTAAAACGTCACTTAAAATTGCTCACATTTAGAATAATGTTGGTAAAAAGATTATGACATTTATTTATAGCTTTCAAAAAATGTCGCAATATAATTTACGACATTTTGGTAAATGTCACTAAAATTTGTACAACATTTAGGTGATTGTCAAATAAATTAATGGCATTTTTTAAAAATCTTTTGAAACGTCACTTTAAAATTTGCATACAAAATTTTCTAAAATATGAATAACTATCTTTTATTTAGTTTTTCATCGTGAATCAAATATATATATTCGATTTGTACATTCATAAATATCAATCATTATACACAATGTAACAAATATGGAAAATAAAATTTCTTTATACGCTGGATTTAAAGAATAAACTACCGTCATAGTAAGGTCTCCTTACAAGTTTGAGTTCAAATCAAATGACCTATTATATCTCAAATAAATGTAATTCTATCTAAATCATAAAAGAAATAGTAATTCTGACATGGAACTATATCAAATTCACTCCTAATCTAAATGAATTCCCTTAAATTGTAAAATAAATTTTGCAACAAGGCTTTATGGATCCATCTTTCACAAGCCAAGTATTCTTTGTAAAAAAATTTATGTACATCCTTCAGAAATTCTGCAAAGAATCACAAAAAAGGAGAATTACAACTATGTAATAAAACTGAAAAATACCATACGTATTGCATGTTTTGCCAAACTTACCCATTTCTTTTTCTTGATCCCAAGTTTATTAGTTTCATTCTTTTTAGTTTTGTTTACCGAGAAAGAACAAAGTTACTTTGATAGTAGAACTTAATATTGAGTGTAAAGTACAAGAGGCAATCAACAAGACAAAGCCTATATAGACCCAGATGTACACTCCTACAAAAATAGTATAAGAACTTTAAATTACAAGCAAAAGTTTATAGAGGCAACATTTTTTTTTTCTAGATAAATATAGAGGCAACATTGATAGCACCTTTATACTAGATTTCCTTCTATGACAATATTGTAAAAATTGTTTTTGAACTACAAGCTTCATTATTCACAAATCACAAAGATATCATCCAGTATAGACCCATCAATTCTCAAAATGCTAACAAACAAGTGAACATCAATTAAAAAAATAGCTACAATTAAGCACACTTCAACCAAAGAATGACAGAACTTTCACCAAGCAAACCAAAGCTGAAGATGCAAACTTATAAATAAACCATGCCAAAATTATCTTACTTATAACTCTCATATCAGGAAAAGAATAATAACCAGAAAGACTTGAGTTTCACAAATTTATAAGTTAATCTCAAATCTCCAAACAATAGAATAAATAAAAATAAATACAATAAATCTGATGATATAAGACTGAATTTATTTCATTTGGCCAAATACTAAACCAAAGAGAAATAAAGTAATATGGTAGAGATGAGTATGAAAGATAGTTTTTCACTAAATGCATTCTAAGCGAAGTATAAAACTATTGTCCGAAATAAGTTTGCACTACAGCTCAAACATATTAGAGCCACACTACAAAATTTGCTACATATCCAATATATCAACAACTAAACTCCCAAGTCAAAAACTATGATCCCTGCCAAATTGAAAAATAATTTCTACGGTCTAAAGGTATGAAATAATATCTAACTATCAAGTCAAACGGTAAGACATGTAATCTTTATCAAATATTTCAATACTTTCTAGAGTTTGTGGGTCAATTTCTCTTCCGGACACTCCTTCCCTAACCCATTCAATATCTTTTCACTTTAAAATATAGTATCGTCTAGTTGTTACTCATGTCACACTTTCATATGGCCTTCCATATTCCCAGTTCCTTGTGTATTTTTACCTAAATCGGAAAAAAGAAGCGAATATGAAAGGTTGATTTTTGTGTAGAGTAGATAATTAAATTCACAAGAGTAAATTCATAATCAACTGACAACTAAAATGAGATCATATTAATCCAATCCTTTTCAAATAGCATCATATTTTTCTATAAAAGAAGTTCAAATAGTAGAGATATACTCTGCAAACAACCTTAAAAGCCTAAATAACTTGGAAAGGAGAAACTTAGTAAGTATTTCAGAACAGAAAAATACTTTCTTTTAACTATCACATTACAAAAAAAAAAAGATTTAAATAGTATTAAATTAAATAGAAGATAGATATGAACCTGTGAAAGCCTCACCAAGAATCTGACAAATGTCATTTTTTACCATATTTTGTCACAAATGTCATTCTTTTTGTGATATTTTACCATAAATGTCGTTACTTTTACGATATTTTGCCATAAATGTCAAGAAATTTATTTTTTTCCCGACATTTATTTCAAATGACACTAAATAAATATCGTCGTATCCTTACTTTCTTGTAGTGATATTATCATTACTATTCTATTAAAAATTTCATGCACATCAAGATTACTAGTTTCAAAGATCAAAGGATTTTAAATCAAATGTTATACCTAATAACTAACAGAATTCCTCCTAATATTTCACAAGGTTCTTTCAATATCATATCAAAGTAATGACAGCATGCCTTCCTATTTCATAAGGGTAAACTTAGAACAAGCTGGCATGACAATTTAAATTATAGCTTATTATTTTTTTTTTAATACCAAGTCATGTATATCAAAAACAAAGTAATGCATGTAGTGATTTATAAAATTCAAATACGGTAGAAGCAAATGAATGTGTACTTGAATTTGTAAGAAAATTGACTAACTCTTTAGGAAGAAAATAATACTTGATTGAAGTAAATATTTCAATTGATTAGAATAATCGTGCTGATTACGTGTTAAGAAATGAGAGCAAAATAAAACAACATAGTAATAGTGACAAGATGTATAGGGGAGAGAATGCAGAAGTTATCTTATTCAAGTGTGTTTCTTGTGTCTTCTTCCATGGCAATGAATGTCGTATTTATACTATACAAGATACACCCAAAACTCACTAGATACATCCTAACAATTAATAGGTGCATATATCTATCCAAGTTGTACATTTACAATATATTAAAAGCATGAACCTCTTTAGCTAAAAGTCAAATTACAAAATTACCCTTATTTTATAATATGTATACAAAATTATGCTTAATTTATTTTTATTATTTAAAACAAAAAGAAAAAGACCCTACATGTTCTTCTATCAACAATCACATCTCTCCAGGGACAGACGCCAGATTATCTTCTCTAATCGGTTCATTTTGTTCTCTTAAAAGTCAGAGTACCATGGCAACTTTCTCTCAATCTTCGTTTTTATTCATTAAAGCAATATGTGTGAAATCTAAACTTTATTTCACCAAATTCGTATCTTTTTCAATTAGCCTTTTCCTAATCTCCTCTTTATCTGAATTTTATGGTACAAGTTATTAGGAGAATTGCGTAAAGAATTAGAAATCTGGTCAACCAAACCAAACGAACATTAGGGTAAAAGATCATTGGAAAAGGACAGAATTTGGCGTTAGGTGATTAAAGGTCTATCTATGTCCCTTCAAGTAATTGTTAATTTTTATGTTCTAGACTATTCTTTTCTAACAAGTTCTGTGTAACAATTTATGTGCTATTGGTTAGTCAATGATACTAATTTCGCTTGATTATTTTCATTTATTTAGAATAACCAGGGACAATTTTATTGACATCATTATTATTGAACTTGTCCCTTGAGTATTTAGTCATTGAATTACATTCTTCACTTATAGTCATAAAAAATAAAGTGATTTGATGATTTGCATGCGTTATATAATTAAAATGCACCTTGTTCTCTTTTAGATTTGTACTGCCGATCGGATAAATTGTTGTTTGGTTGCCGAACAAGTGAAATCTCAAGATTACAAAGTAGAGGTTCGGTTGTGGCATTAGTTTCTAGAATTATTTTGTTTTATGGTTGTTGTTATAGTATCATTAGTACTTTTACTATGAAGATGATTATTGTACTAGACATTAATCATTGTTCAACCAAAAAATAAATTTTTAATCAAATCTGGAAAATAGAAGATTCGGGTTACTGATAATCGAAAAATAAATTGAGAAAAGAATTTTCAAGTACTCAGATATGAAATCTAGTAAGTCAAAGTATATTTCAATGATGTTTCATGTGTTTACATTTCATCATATACCTCCATTTTATAGACATCTTGGAGATATACATTTTGCCCAAATCATAACGAGGCAATGAGGCTATTATGAGTAATTAATGATATTGAATGTTATATTACATAATCATTACATTCAATACAAATTCTCTAATGTATTCTACATTTAATGTCTATTAAATGCCGTATCTTTACCCTTTTCTATTGTCAGATTCATTCCTTTTGATTCTCGGATATAAATGATTTATGTATATATTTTTCCCCAATACATATAGTCCCCCCACTTTCCATTTATTCATCAGTTTGAATAATTGGGAAGTGGGTTTCATAAAAGGAGAATTGTTGTCACCATTAATACTCTGATAAATTTGATGCTTCAACTGTCACTTCCTTTTAATGCACTAGACACATGTTGCTTCCTCATTGGTTGTACTGTCTCATAGCACTTTTTTGGACTTTCTTTTTTGCTTCACTTTTCACGAAGTATCAGTTACCATTATTATAGTTTCTTCATCATCGTACCTTTTCCAATAGTATAAATATAGCCTCTCTTTTTATCTTATTCCTCATAAATTAAACCGAACATTTCCACCTTACAAATTTTCTTCATTATTCTCCGCTTTAATTCAACTTTTGCATTCATGGCTTCGTCAAATCCTAACCCATGGAAAAATCCCATTCTAGATAATTTTCCTAATGCTCCTATAAGACATAGATGAGGAGGCAGATTACGCAATTTAAGCTCCACTCGTGGTAGCACTTCAACACCTCCTTCTGGTTCTGGGCCTTCTTCTGGAACCAGGGGTTCGCACTCTCAAAGGGGTTCCTCTTGAAGCAAGGATTCTTCTGAGCCACTGTGTGAACCCTTGGTGGAAGAAATTATTCCCACAGAATTTTCTTTTCACCATGATAAAGAATCCCTAAAAACTCGAGTTGCTTCACTAGATCGTACCGATCATTATCCCTCTCTAATCACTAGCGCTTTGGCACCCATAGTTAGGAAGGAGTGTCATTGGGCTGAAGATTTTCCAATTATTATTCCTAACCCAAATCAAAGAACCACCTCTTATATTATAGGTTATTCTTTTGTTTATACCTACCCATTTACTTTAGGGTTCAAACTTATGTCACTTCTTCGATGTTTGCTTGGGTCAAATTGGACCAATAGTATGGCAAGTTGTTGCCTGCTTGATGTCACGACCCCAACCCGGTCGTGATGGTGCCCAGCACACTACTAGGCAAGCCCGACCATTTATCAACACTTAACCCACTTAACAGGATAGAGAATCAATAAGCCATTTGAATTAAATACCATAATATACCAAAGAAATACGAAAGTTTAACAAAATACCGAATACAGCCCACTATGGACCCAGCGTCACGACCATGAGCCTCTAAATATAGAGTTTTAATCCTAATACAAGTTTGTCTAAAAGCTAAAAATACAGAAAGTAGATAGAGATAGAAGGGAGAATCCTCGGCTGCGAACGACATTCAGCTACCTCAAATACTCCCGGAGAATGCCTCTGGGAAGCTGGACAGAGCTCACTCAGTCTGGATATGTCCTGAATCCGCACACAAGGTGCAGGGAGTAGAGTGAGTACTCCGACCCAGTGAGTAATAAAAATAAATACAGTCCAAAGATAAGAAAATAGAGTAAAACACAAAGTAAGATATAATCCAAATATACAGCAATGTATGGAACAGAACAGCTGAACAACAATTAAAAATACAATTGCGTGAATGCAATGCAATGCATATGATGGTACATTCCAGTACCCACTGTGGCGCGCAGGCCAAGCCACCCATAATCATTTAAAATCGAAGGCTCTCACTACGGGTGTGTACAGACCCTGGAGAGGCTCCTACAGCCCAAGCGCAATATCAATCAATCTCGTGGCATCAATCAAATCCCGGTCAGTCATTGTTACCTGACCCATTTACATCATATAGTGCCATTTTCACCATTGTTTCAAGTTCCTGCTACGGCGCACAGCCCGATCCACCCATATGTTTCAAGTCACATCACACAGTGCCATTGTTACCACTATTTTAAGTCACTGCTGCGGCGCGCAGCTCGAGCCACCCATGATCAATCCAGAAAACATCATAAGCCCCTTGGGCATTTATAAATAATAGTTCTCAGCCCGAAATAACATTTAAAGTATCATTTGAGTTTTCAAAACTTAGAAATATGGCTAAGTTGCAAAACAGTATATAAAACCTTGGACGAAGTTCAAATGATATGCAAAAATATGCTAAAACAGTAATGTCGGTCCCTGAAGGATTCTACAATTCGGCACAAGGCCCCAAACATGGCAACAAGCCCAAATAATATCGATAATGTATGTGTATCAATCACCAGTGTAGCATAAATATCACCCAGGATGGACCAAGTCACAATCCCCAATAGTAAACGACCCCACACTCGACGTGGAATGCGTGTCACGCCTCAATATAGCGTTACGATGTGAAAGTCCGGGGTTTCAAACCCTCACAACGGCATTTTCATCTATTACTCACCTCTAGCCGGCCAAATACTGCTCCGCGATGCCCTTTCCTCAAATATCGACCTCCTCGCATGTCGAATCTGGCCAAAACAACGACGAATACATTACAATAGGCTAAGGGAATATAACCCAACCGAAAGAACTCGAAAAACACCCAAAAACACGAAGTTGGCAAAACCTGAGCCTCGGGCCCACGTCTCGAAAAATTATAAAATTAACATCATCGGCTCCCTTATCTCGCCACTAGTTCATACATACCAAATTCACAAAAATTGGAGTCCATTTGGCCCCTCAAATCACTAGTTTAAACTCTTTCAAGTTTCAAGCCCTAACCTCCATTTTTAGCCTTAATTCCCTTGGATTTTCAGTATTAATCCATGTTTTTACACCGTAACAACATAATCTAAGACCAAGAATCTATACCTGATGAAGACTCTCGAAACCCTTTTTAAAATCGCCCAAAAATCGCCTTAGTCAGAAGTCCAAAATGTTTTCTCCTTCAAAATTCGTGAAGAAGGCTTAATATGGTTTTGCCCAGTCATTTTCACTTATGCGATCAAATAACTGCACCTGCGGTCACCGCACATGCGACCAAATGACCGCTTATGCGGTCGCCGTATTTGCGGATCCACGTCCGCTTCTGCGGAAATCCATAGTCCTTCGAGGACCTCTTCTGTGACCAATACGCCGCATCTGCGGAACCGCTTATGTGGTCCCTTTTCTGCAGATGCGGAAATGACAGAACCAGCAAAACTTCAAACCTGCAACAAACTCTGAATCATCCGTTTAACCACCCGAATTCACCCCGAGGCCCCTGGGACCTCAACCAAAAGCACCGACGTGACCCAATACCTTACTCAAACTTGCTCGAACTGTCAAAACACTATAGTTAACATCAAAATCATCAAATTTCCTCAAATCAAAGCCTAAGTTTATCAAATTCTTCCGAAACTCACATTCGATCAAAAACCCGACCAAACGACGTCCGAATGACCTGAAATTTTGCACACATCTCCAAAATCACCTAACGAAGCTACATCAACTCTCGGAATTCCATTCCGACCCTCGAATCAAAATCTCACCTATCAACCGTAATTCGCCAAAATTCAAACTTTGCCAATTCAAGCCTAATTCTACACCGGACCTCCAAATCCAATTCCGATCGCACTCCTAAGTCACAAATCATCCCCCAAAGCTAACCAAACCACCAAAATTCGCATCCGAGCCCTCTAACTATATAGTCAACTTCCGGTTGACTTTCCCAAAACAAGCTTCCTCCTAAGACGCTAAGTGCCTCATTTCCAACTAAAACTAATCCTATCCTACCCGATCAACTCAAATACTGATATTGAAACATGGTGCAACATAATATGGGGAAACGGGGCGGTAACTCATGTGACGACGGGCCGGGTCGTCACATCCTCTCCAACTAAAACAAATGCTCGTCCTCGAGCGGGTCTAGAAACATACCTGGAGCCTCAAACAAGTAAGGATATCTGCTCCGCATCTCCCACTCGGTCTCCCAGGTAGCCTCCTCCGTGGGCCGACCTCTCCACTGCACCTTCACCGAAGCTATATCCATTAACCTTAGCCTCCGAACCTGACGACCCAAAATAGCTACTGGCTCACCATCATAGGTCAAATCGTCATCCAGCTGTACTGTACTGAAGTCTAACACATGAGAAGGGTCCCCAACATACTTCCGGAGCAATGACACATGAAATACCGGATGAACTCCCGACAAGCTGGGTGGCAAAGAAAGCATATAGGCCACCTCCCCAATCCTCCTAAGTATCTCAAAAGGGCCAATAAACCTCGGACTCAGCTTCCCTTTCTTCCCGACCGCATGACTCCCTTCATAAGAGAAACCTTCAACAAGGCCTTCTCGCTCACCATATAAGATACATCTCGAACCTTCCGGTCCGCATAACTCTTCTAACGCGACTGAGCTGCCCGAAGTCTCTCCTGGATCACTTTCACCTTATCTAAGGCATCCTAGACTAACTCGGTCCCCAACAACCTAGCCTCGCCGGGCTCAAACCTACCAACCGGAGATCTACATTGTCTCCCATATAAGGCCTCGTATGGCGCCATTTGAATGCTGCAGTGATAGCTATTGTTGTAAGAAAACTCTGCAAGGGGCAAGAAATCAGCCCAAGAACCTCCAAAGTCAATAAAATAGGCACGCAACATGTCCTCCAATATCTGAATGGTACGCTCAGACTGCCCGTCCATCTGAGGATGAAACGCTGTGCTCAGCTCTACCTGTGCACCCAACTCTCGCTGAAAAGTCCTCCGGAACTGAGAAGTAAACTTAGTACCCCTATCTGATATGATGGAAACTGGGACCCCGTGCAACCGTACAATTTCCCGGATAAAAATCTCTGCTAACCGCTTCGAAGAATAGGTAGTACACACCGGGATGAAGTGCGCAGACTTGGTCAGCCGACCCACAATCACCCAAATCGAATCAAGCTTCCTCGCTGTTCAAGGGAGACCACTCACAAAGTCCATAGTAACCCTTTCCCACTTCCATTCGTGAATATCTATGCACTAGAGCACACCATCGGGCCTCTGATGCTCATACTTGACCTGCTGACAGTTGAGACACCGAGCTACATGACTCATAATATCCTTCTTCATTATCCTCCACCAGTAATATTGTCTCAAATTCTGATACATCTTCGCGGCACTTGGATGAATAGAATGTCGCGAGCTGTGGGCCTCCTATAAATCAACTCCCGAAGCCCCTCCACAATGGGCACGCAAATCCGACCCTGCATCCTCAACACACCATCACCATCAATGGTCACATCCCTGGCATCATCATGCTGAACTCTATCCTTAAGAACAAGCAAATGTGGATCATCATACCGACACTCTCTAATGCGGTCATACAAGGAAGACCGAGATACCACACAAGCCAACACCCGACTAGGCTCCGAAACATCTAGCCTTACCATCCGATTGGCCAAAGCCTGGACATCAACTGCAAAGGGCGTCTCCCCAACTAGAATATACGCCATACCCATACTCACCGTTTTTCAGCTCAAAGCGTCTGCCACTACATTGGCCTTCCCCAGATGATATAAAATGGTAATGTCATAATCCTTGAGCAACTCGAGCCATCTCCGCTGCCTCAAATTAAGATCCTTCTGTCTGAACAAATTCTGAAGACTACGATGATCGGTATACACCTCACAAGATACGCCATATAAGTAGTGCCTCCAAATCTTCAAAGCATGAACTATAACAGCCAACTCCAAATCATGTACA
>MU789130.1:29977-56244 GCA_026770625.1 Nicotiana glauca
GTCTTGAGCTTCTGAAAGCTCTCCTCGCACTCCTCGGACCACACGAATGGAGCACCCTTCTGAGTCAACTTGGTCAAGGGCGATGCAATAGAAGAAAATCCCTAAACAAACCGGCGATAATACCCTGCCAACCCAAGGAAGCTACGAATCTCCATGGCTGAAGTCGGTCTAGGACAACTTTACACCGCCTCTACCTTCTTTGGATCAAGCTGAATACCATCAGTGGACACCATGTGTCCCAGACAAGCCACAGACCCAAGCCAGAACTCACATTTGGAGAACTTTGCATAAAGCTTCTCCTCCCTCAATCTCTGTAATACTACTCTTAAATACTGAGCATGCCCCTCCAGGCTACGTGAGTACACCAGGATGTCATCAATAAAAACAATCACAAATGAATCAAGATACGGCCGAAACACGCTGTTCATCAAATGCATGAACGCGGCTGGGGCATTAGTCAGCCCAAAAGACAATAACTAGAAACTCATAATGCCCATATCTCGTCTTGAAAGTTGTCTTCATAATATTAGAATCTCTAATCTTCAGCTGGTGATAGCCTGAACGGAGGTCAATCTTCGAGAATACCCTTGCTCCCTGGAGTTGATCAAACAAATCATCAATACGGGGTAGTGGATACTTATTCTTCACTATCACCTTGTTCAGTTGCCTGTAGTCAATACACATTCTCATTGTGCCATTTTTTTCACAAATAAGACCGGTGCACCCCACAGTGACACACTAGGACGAATAAACCCCTTATCTAGGAGTTCCTGAAGCTGCTCTTTCAATTCTTTCAACTCTGATGGCGACATGCGATATGGAGGTATAGAAATGGGCTGGGTGCCCGGCACCAAGTCAATGCCAAAATAAATATCCATGTCCGGCGGCATGCCCGGTAGGTCTGCTAGAAACACATCAGGCAAATCCCTCACAACCGGGACAGAGTCAATACTAGGAGTCTCAACTCCAACATCTCGCACAAAAGCCAAATAAGAAAGACAATCCTTCCCAACCATACATTGGGCCTTTAGGAATGAAATAACTCTGCTAGGAACATAGTCAGTCATACCATGCCACTCAATCCTCGGGACACCCGGAATAGCCAAAGTAACTATCTGAGCATGACAGTCTAGAATAGCATGAAACGGATATAACCAATCCATGCCCAGAATAACATCAAAGTCTACCATGCTCAATAGTAATAAATCAACTCGGGTCTCCAGACCCCCAATAGTCATCAAACACGACCGATACACATGGTCTACAATGATAGTATCACCAATCGAGGTAGATACATGCACAGGTAAAGCAAGACACCCTCGGGTCGTACCCAAATGATGAGCAAAGTATGAAGATATATATGAATAAGTAGAACCGGGGTCAAATAAAACTGAGGCATCCCTGTGGCAGACTGAAATAATACATGTGATAACAGCATCCGAAGCAACAGCATCTGACCGGCCCTGAAGATCATAGAATCAAGCCTGACCACCGCCTGATCGACCTGTGCCCCTGGGGCGACCCCTGGCTGCCTGGCTTCCTCCCCTAGCTAGTGGGGCGGATGAAGAAGAAATTGGACCAGAAGACGAGGGCTAATCCCTCTGCTGAGACTGACTACCACGAAGCCGAGGACAATACCTCTTTATATGACCAAACGCGCCGCACTCGTAGCAACTACCAGGTGCTGGAGAAGGGGACTGATGGGAACCCCTCGCACTAGAGTAACTAGCTGATGCACTCGATGCCGAAGAAGTTTGAGCCGAAGGAGCACAAGACGAACTCTGTGCCGGGAGGGCACTCAAAGAAGACTGCCTCGGCTGAAACCCCTGGTGACCACGGCCTGAAGATGCCCCACGATACTCGGGATGAGCCAACCGATGAGGCCTATAAGAATGACCTCTACTCTGCTAAAACTGACCCCTAGACGGAGCACCACTATAGCTACTTGATCCACGAGGCCTCTTGGCCTCACGCTCCTCTCTCTCCTAATGGCGATCCGCCTCAATATCTCGAGCAGTATCAACTGCTTCCTCAAAAGTATGACTCAAAATCCTCTCTCGAGCCATCAAGATACGGATGGGATAGATAAATCCATCCACAAACCTCCTAATCCTCTACCGATCAGTCGGGACCATCCATGGAGCATAACGAGCCAACTCTGAGAGTCTCATCTTACACTGACACACGATCATACCTCCCAAATGAATATACTCAAACTGCCTACGCTGCTCTCCCTCTGAGACTGCGGTACCCACTTCTACAAAAGAGAGCGGAGAACTCCTTCCACGACAAAGGCGCTGCACCTACTGCCTACGCCGTTCATATGCCTCCTACCAAGTGAAGGTTGCTCCTAAGAACTGGAAAGTAGTAAATGATACACCGCTAGTCTCCAAAATCCCTGCTGTCCACAGCATATGTCGACGCTTGTCGAGAAAACCTTGGGCATCC
This sequence comes from Nicotiana glauca, assembly GCA_026770625.1. NCBI lineage: Eukaryota > Viridiplantae > Streptophyta > Magnoliopsida > Solanales > Solanaceae > Nicotiana > Nicotiana glauca. Next base: position 32,426 of record MU789130.1, read on the forward strand.
TCGCCCTGACCACCACTGAAATTAGGAGGTTAAATTTTGCTGAACCTCTCAAGACAATGCTGCTCATCGTCTGGCATAACTGGAACCATAAAATTTTGAACCGGTGCAACCGGCTGAACTGGGGTAACCTACTGAACTGGGGGTGCCTCTAGTGTCTGCAAACCCTACACTACCTGCTCAGGCGTGCGAGCAGTGGGGGTCTGATGACCACCCCTGGTCTGAGAAGTAGCTGCGGCAGTAGTGGTTGAAACTGCCTGAACCAGGCCTGTGCAAACCAATAGAATATGATCTAGGGCCTCCTGAAGACCCGGAATCACAATAGGCACAGCTGGTGCCTGAGCAGGTGCTGCTGGAGTCTCTACAGCTGGAGCCTGATCCTGTGCCAGGGCAACTGGTGGGTCGACAGGTGCTGCCCCTGCGGCTCTGCCTCGACCACGACCTTGACCTCGACCACGTCTACGGCCTCTGGTGGCCTTAGTAGGTGGTATTGGTGGTCATCCAGCACGTTCGGTAGCGCGTGTCCTCGCCATCTACAAGAGAATAGAATAACAAAATTTAGTTCTCGGATCAATAAAGTCGCACGATAAGAATTCCAAGAATAAGAAATTTTCCTAAAGGTTCTGCAGCCTCCCGAGGATAAGTACAAACGTCTACGTACCGATCCGCGAGACTCTACTAAACCGGCTCATGACTCGCGAGACCAAGTAACTTAAGCTCTGATACCAACTTGTCACGATCACAACTCGGTCGTGATGGCGCCCAACACACTACTTGGCAAGCCCGACCATTTATCAACACTTAACCCACTTAACAGGACAGAGAATCAATAAGCCATTTAAATTAAATACCAGAATATACTGAAGAAATACGGAAGTTTAACAAAATATCGAATACAGCCTACTATGGACCCGGTGTAACGACCATGAGCCTCTAAATACAGAGTTTTAATCATAATACAAGTCTGTCTAAAAGCTGAAATACAGAAAGTAAAGATAGCGATAGAAGGGAGAATCCTCGGCTGCGAACGCCATGCAGCTACCTCAAATACTCTCAGAGAATGCCTCTGGAAAGCTAGACAGAGCTCACTCAATCTGGATATGTCCTGAATCTGCACACAAGGTGCAGGGAGTAGAGTGAGTACTCCGACCCAGTGAGTAATAAAAATAAATACAGTCCGAAGATAAGAAAATACAGTAAATACACAAAGTAAGATATAATCCAAATATATAATAATGTATGGAACTAAACAGCTGAACAACAATTAAAAATAACATTGCATGAATGCAATGCAATGCATATGATGGTACATTCCAGTACCCACTGCGGCATGCAGCACGAGTCACCCATAATCATTTAACGTCGATGGCGCTCATTAAGGGTGTGTACAGACTCCGGAGGGGCTCCTACAACCCAAGCACAATATCAAGCCATCTCGTAGCATCAATCAAATCCTGGTCACTCATTGTTACCTGACCCATTTACATCATATAGTGCCATTTTCACCATTGTTTCAAGTTCCTGCTGCGGCGCACAGCCCGAGCCACCCATAATGTTTCGAGTCGCATCATACAGTGCCATTGTTACCACTATTTTAAGTCACTGTTGCGGCGCATAGCCCTAGCCACCCATGATCAGTCCAGAAAACATCATAAGCTCCTTGGGCATTTATAAAACAATAGTTCTCAGCCCGAAATAACATTTAAAGTTTCATTTGAGTTTTCAAAACTTAGAAATATGGATGAGTTTGCAAAACAGTATATAAAACCTTAGATTGAGTTCAAATGATATGCAAAAATATGCTAAAATAGCAATGTCGGTCCCCGAAGGATTTTACAAGTCGTCACAAGGCCCCAAACATGGCAACAAGCCCAAATAACATCGATAAAGTATATGTATTAATCACCAGTATAGCATAAATATCACCGGGATAGACCAAGTCACAATCCCCAATATAAACAACGCCGCACTCGACGTGGAATGCGAGTCACGCCTCTATATAGCATTACGATGTGAAAGTTCGGGGTTTCAAACCCTCATAGCGGCATTTACATCTATTACTCACCTCTAGCCGGCCAAATACTACTCCGCGATGCCTTTCCTCTCGTATCAACCTCCTCACGTGTCGAATCTGGCTAAAACCACAATGAATACATTACAATTGACTAAGGGAATATAACCCAACCGAAAGAACTCAAAAAACACCGAAAAATACGAAGCTAGCAAAACCCGAGCCTCGAGCCCACGTCTCGAAAAATTATCAAATTAACATCACCGTCTCCCTTATCTCGCCATGAGTTCATACATACCTAATTCATAAAAATCGGAGTCCAGTCCATTTGGCCCCTTAAGTCACTAGTTTAAACTCTTTCAAGTTTCAAGCCCTAAACTCTATTTTTAGCCTTAATTCCCTTGGATTTTCAGTGTTAATCCATGTTTTTAAACCATAACAACATAATCTAAGACCAAGAATCCATACCCGATGAAGACTCTCGAAACCCTCTTCAAATTCGCCGAAAAATCGCCTTAGTCCGAAGTCCAAAATGTTTTCTCCTTCAAAATTTGTGAAGAAGGCTTAATATGGTTTTGCCTAGTCATTTTCGCTTATGCTGTCAAATAACTGCACCTGCGGTCAACGCACACACGATCAAATGACCTCTTATGCGATCTGCCTAAAAATCACTTGGGGATCGCTTCTGCGGTCGCCGCATTTGCGGATCTACGTCCGCTTCTGCGGAAATCCCTGGTCCTTCGAGGACTGCTTCTGCGAACAATACGCCCATCTGCGGAACCTCTTATGAGGTCCCTTTTCCGCAGATGCGGAAATGTCAGAACCAGCAAAACTTCAAACCTGGAACAAACTCCAAATCATCCGTTTAACCTTCTGAATTCACCCCGAGGCCCCCGGGACCTCAACCAAAAGCATAGACGTGACCCAATACCTTACTCAAACTTGCTCGAACCGTCAAAACACTATAGTTAACATCAAAATCATCAAATTTCCTCAAATCAAAGCCTAAGTTTATCAAATTCTTCCGAAACTCACATTCGATCAAAGACCCGACCAAACGAAGCCCGAATGACCTGAAATTTTGCACACATCTCCAAAATCACATAACGAAACTACAACAACTCTCAAAATTCCATTTCAACCCTCGGATCAAAATCTCACCTATCAACCGGAATTCGCCAAAATTCAAACTTCGCCAATTCAAGCCTAATTCTACACCGGACCTCCAAATCCAATTTCGATCGCACTCCTAAGTCACAAATCATTCCCCGAAGCTAACCAACCACCGAAATTCGCATCCGAGCCCTCTAACTATATAGTCAACTTCCGGTTGACTTTCCCCCAAAACAATCTTCCTCCTAAGAGGCTAAGTGCCTCATTTCGAACTAAAACTAATCCAATTCTACCCGATCAACTCAAATAATGATATTAAAACATGGTGCAACATAATATGGGGGAAGGGGGTGGTAACTCACGTGACGACGGGCCGGGTCGTCACATCCTCCCCAACTAAAACAAATGCTCGTCCTCGAGCGGGTCACGAAACATACCTGGAGCCTCAAACAAGTGAGGATATCTGCTCCGCATCTCCCGCTCGGTCTCCCAAGTATCCTCCTCCGCGGGCCAACCTCTCTACTACACCTTCACCAAAGCTATATCCTTTGACCTCAGCCTCCGAACCTGACAACCCAAAATAGCCACTAGCTCCACATCCTAGGTCAAATCGTCATCCAGCTGTACTGTACTGAAGTCCAACATAAGAGAAGGGTCCCCAACATACTTACAGAGCATAGACACATGAAATATCGGATGAAATCCCGACAGGCTAGGTGGCAAAGCAATCATATAGGTGTCACACCTCCTTTTTCGCTACTACACCCGCAAGGGCATAAAGGAGTTTTTCCACTTAAAGGATAATCGGAACAGGATTTACTATTAAAATTCAGAGTCGCCACTTGGGAGATTAATGGTGTCCCAAGTCACCAGTTGAATCCCGAACCGAGGAAAAATATGACTCCGTTAACAGTCCGCGAATCAGAAATTCGAGTAAGGAATTCTGTTAACCCGGGAGAAGGTGTTAGGCATTCCCAGATTTCGTGGTTCTAGCACGGTCGCTCAACTGTTTTATTTGATTTTATCTGATTTTAAAAACATGTTCTAACTTATGTGCCTTTTATTAATAACCCGCTTTTATTTTTATTTTAATAAGAATTGCAACATCGTGAAAATGTGTCTCGAACCACGTCGCACCAGTGCACCCATGGTTGTCAACACATTTCGACTCCGTATTGAGATTTGGACATGGGTCACATAAATGCGCACCCGAGTTTAAAAAGGTAATTTTATTAAAGTCGTACCAAAAGAGTCTAACGCCTTATTATTTTGGGGAAGGCCGTGAAATTCGCTAAACGGCTCCTCCAGAATTCTAAGTATTTTAATATAACAGTTATTGAGGGCCCCGCAATTTACCTTTATTTGGCGAGGCTCATCTCACATTTTATTTAAAAGTCAATCCTAAAGTGACTATAATTTTTTTCTATTTTTATTTGTCTCTAAAAGGCCTAATCAATTAACAAGTCAATGGATATTACTATGAGATTCAAGTAAGGGCTGAACTTAAACAGTATAGCCTAAATGAAGCGTTCCATACCTTGGGCCATAAAGCTGGCCCTTAACCAATTAGTCTTGCCCACAAATGTATACTATCCAGATGTGGACCTTGTGCAGAAAAGCATTGGGCCCAGGCGAGAATATTATCACTAAAGGCCCCATAACTGATGTGTTCTTAATTTCAAAATGACTAATCTCATACGATTACCCTGTGTTCATGCCTGGACAACCATTTTTAACTCATGAAAATATAGAGCAGATGATTACTTTCCAAATTCGAGACTATTTCATTTCAATAAAGGATGCCTACAGTAGCTAAAGGATTCAAAATACCCATGATGTGACAAACATCTAACTGCTCATACTTCAACTGGATAAGTGTATTAAGGAATACTATTACTAAAGCTTAACTACAGAACTATTGTTAAAGTATCCATTATAAGAGTAGAAAAGTCTAATTAAATTACACTAAATAGGCTATGCTAAACAACTATATTAGACATAGGTTTCCACTACTCAAATGCTTTAATTGCAACATGCAGATCTAGAAACAATTAATTGTATTGCTAAAGCTTTCAATAAAACTAATCACAAAATGACATTATTGAGGCTATTAACTAACTAAAGTCAGTAACTAGACAGTCTCTTTACAATCCAAAATAATTCTGATTAGAGTCCATGGCCTAGGCACATACAAATTAGAATTAAGTTCCGTTAAAAAATTGAACTACATTAAATGAGTTCATTTAGCTCACATTTAAACTAATAATACAGCACAATCCAAACGAATATAACTTTCAGGAGAAAATGATCGAGTGCTTTTATTCCATTTTCAACTTTGACGCTACATCAAGCCCAGGTTCGAGATGTGTACCTGAGGTGTGAATTCAAGTAAGAAAGAGTAAAGGAATCAGGATGCAGTAATTCAGAAACACAGCAGACTGATGAACAAACAGGCCCAGAATAGATTCAGCAGTTGAAGGACAAAGTTAAACCAAACGGAAACCAACAGATCGAGTGAAAACAGCTTGAACCAAATCAAACGACATTGAAATCAAACCCAGAAACACTTCCTGAACCTCAGTAACTAAAACAAACCAAACAGCTTGAATAGATTCAAAAACCAACTCGAACTTGAACACAGGGGCAGCTAGGAACTCGAATTGTGAAATAGATTGAATGAAAACTAATGTAACAGTAGGTTTTTTTTTATTATTATTGATTTTGTGTTTGTTTTTGGATTTTTTTTTGGTAATATCATAACTAAGGAAGATTTCTCTTACTTCTATTGATTTGAATTTCAACTTTTGATTTCAGATCTGTGGAAGAGGTTTTGGGGGGAATTTTTATTGCTCCTCCAACTTATTTCTCAAGGCAGCCTCACTGCCTTTTATAGGCAAGGGTAAGGGCAGCCTTCAATTTTCTATTTACAATTCAATCCCTTGGTTTATTTCAGATTAGTCATTTATTTTTAACTTGTGTCACGAGTCACTACCCCTTAAACTTCTAAAATTATGACTAAGGTCCTATTCTAGAACATTCTAATGAATTCTACCCTATTCCACAGCATTTCCTCTATTAATAAAGCCTAAAATACCCTTGAGATTAATATTAAATTGTAGCTATATCCAAACACTACCCCAAGCACTGAATTGATCTTCAACTAACAAGTGAAATCCTAATTCACTAAAGTTTAATTATCAATCGGATAGAAATAGTAATCAGAATCCAACGATCAAATTTAAATTATATTAAACTAACTAATAACAAACCAAAAATCCAAAGAACAGAGCATGAATATTAAAAGAGAACTCCTACCAAAAGTAAACAAAAAGTGCAAAAATTAAACTAATAAAGCTAATTATTTAGTTAATCCCGACACTAATAATTAATCATTCAAATGAATCAAATTATCAACTGAGCATTCTAACTAACAGGCATGAACCAAGACTAATATTATAAATATCACAAAACGTAGAAAACTAACTAAACTAAGCTAAAAAACACTCATTTAAAAGAAATACTAAGAAAACTACAGAGACTCACCGGCCATTTTCTAATTTGAAATTGATTCTTTGCAGTGAGATTTAAGTGTTAATAGACAATTAATTCTTCGTAAGGAGAGCCCAAGGACATATGGTATCAATTTGGGCGAGTTGGGGCGACTAGGGTTTTGGCTGGAAAAGTTTTAAATTGATATTCGAACAGTTCTGGCCGGAATTGAGAGACGGGGTTAGGAGGGTTGGATAAAGGAGACTTAGACGATCCTAGGGTGTTAATTTGGAGTCATTTGGAGTAACTTGTATTGTGGCCGGAAAATCTTTGATCGGAGATTTGACAGGCTCCGACGAGTTTCGAGGGAAGCCAGTGGCAGGAATGGAAAGAGGGGAACGGGGCGAGGCAGTGGTGTGAATTTGAGGGCCGTTGACATAGGTTTCGTTCACCGCCAGCGGTGGCTCCGTCGAGGCTGGAGATTGGATACGAAGAAGTAGATCTGATGTCTCTAGGATTATGAAGTGTACTATTACATTTGTATACCAATCTTATGGAAAATCTGGACCGTTGGATGAATCAATTTAGACGGCCCAGATCTCTCACGCATTTAAACGGGGTCGTTTTGGAATTAATTGGACCGGGTGAGGATGGCTATTTGGGCTTGGGTTGTTAAAATGGACATTTCCCTTGGGCCTGAGCGGGTAAATTAATACTGGGGTCAATTCAACAGCCCTTTTCTTTAAATTTTCTTTTTATATTCACTTTATTTTGTTTTCTTTTTTTTTTTGTACTCATTTTCATTTTTTCTATTTTTGTATTTTATTTTATATTTTTTCCTGATTTTATAAAAGTAAAAAATAAAACAAATACCTAATAATTCGAAATTAAACTATTTAACTTCTAAAATTATTCAAAAACATCCTATTTAAAGATAAATGCAACAATTAATAATTAAAGTGCAAAGAAACTAATTTTTTTTTTGTGATTTTCTTTAAATTTGTTCTAAAACAAATTAATACCTAATTAATACTAAAATACAAAATTAAATCCTAAATGCAAATGCATATTTTTTGTATTTTTATATGGATTATCATGCAAACAATTAACACAAAAATGCAACAAAATTCATAAAAATTATAAAATAATAAAGAAATCAATTATTTGAAACTTTTGGAATAATTTGCTTAGGGAAAAAATCACGTGCTCACAACTGCCCCTCTTTGCCCGGAAATACGAAGAGTTTTCGTGCAAAGACAAGTGAGCGGAAACGAGTGATTTTTGCCCGTTCGCATATTCCGTGTGAAGCATTTTTGAAAGAGCTGACCGCACCCTGCTTCATAGGCTGTCTACATATCCTGGGCTAAACAGGAATCAGGTCAGTGTAGTTCGGGAGTGTCTGGTAGCTGGGACTACTAGGAGCTGTGATTTCACTGTTGTTGCTGCTGCTACTGCTCGCTGACCTCCTTATTACACCGTGGTAAAACAAAGAAGCTAGCCTAAGCTATGATCTATGAGTTACAAAAGATCCTATCTAAAACTTGCTCTTGTGTTGCCTTCAACTTGTATTTTGTGTTTTTTTTTTCCAATGGGATTCTTGTTGTTGCCTTGGCGATGTTTTACCATTACTCTTGTTGATGCTTAACTGCTGCCATTTGAAATATGTGTCCATTTTCCATGCGGGCTCCTGGTTGCTGACGCTTGAAAAGTATTCCCTTGCTCTCCAGGTGGGCTCCTGCTTGCTGAATTTGAAAAATATTCCCTTATTTTCCAGGTGGGCTCCTGCTTGCGATGCTTGAAAAGTATTCCCTTGTTCTCCAGGTGGGCTCCTGCTTGCGATGCTTGAAAAGTATTCCCTTGTTCTCCAGGTGGGCTCCTGCTTGCGATGCTTGAAAAGTATTCCCTTGCTCTGCAGGTGGGCTCCTGCTTGCTATGCTTGAAAAGGTATTCCCTTGTTCTCCAGGTGGGCTCCTGATTGCAACAAAATAGACAAACAAAGAAAATTTTTTGCCCCAGTTTGGTTGCTGGGTACAGCATGTTATCAAATATAAAAAATTGAAAGCTAAAATTTGGATTGTACTTTCCTTGTTTTCCAGGTAGGCTCCTGACTGCTGAAGCTTTGAAATGGATTCCCTTGTTTTCCATGTGGGCTCCTGCTTGCTGAATTTGAAAAATATTCCCTTGTTCTCCAGGTGGGCTCCTGCTTGCTGAATTTGAAAAATATTCCCTTGTTCTCCAGGTGGGCTCCTGCTTGCTGATTTTGAAAAGTATTCCCTTATTCTCCAGGTGGGCTCCTGCTTGCAACAAAATAGACAAACAAAAAAAAAATTTCTGCCCCTGTTTGGTGGCTGGGAACAGCATGTTATCAAATATTAAAAAAATTGAAAGCTAAAATTTGAATTATACTTCCCTTGTTCTCCAGGTGGGCGCCTGACTACTAAAGCTTGAAATGTATTCCCTTGTTCTCCAAGTGGGCTCCTGCTTGCTGAACTTGAAAAATATTCCCTTTTTCTCCAAGTGGGCTCCTGACTGCAACAAAATAGACAAACAAAGAAAACTTTCTGCCCCAGTTTGATGGCTGGGCACATGGGTGAGTGTTAAACTGAATTATTTTACTAACTATTATAAAAATTTGAAACTGAACTATTTTACCAACTATTATAAGAATCTGAAAGCTAAGTCCTATTATCCAGGGAGGTCATGACAACTCCTAACAACTATGAACCTGAGTTATATCTTTCAAAGGTATTACTTCCACTACATTGTTATCAATGAGGTCTTAACTACTCCCCATTATCCAGGAGGGTCCTGACAACTTCTAGTCAAAAGATAATTTTAACCTAAATTATATCTACTAAAGGTACGACTTCTACTATATCTTGTTATTCAGACTGACCTTAAAACTATGTCCCATTATCCAGGAGGGTCCTGAAAACTCTTCATTGAAACCTATCTTAAACATGCAAACTTATATTTATTTTGGGGTACATTTATGCTAAGTTATGCTTCTCATGATTGTTTTGAAATTTAAACTAAGTCCCATTTTCTAGGAAGGTCCTGAGAATTTCCAGTCATACCTGTTTTTTGGGTCCTGCATTTCCTTACGGATGTTTTCTCCGAAACTTCTGCCCCTGTTTCAATCAAAGAAAAATCTTGTCAGTTTAAAATGTGGTGGTTGGTTTGTAATCTTGAATTTTGAGGGCGGCTACCTCTTCGCTTCCCAAGAAGATTGATTTCTACTTGAAGACCCTACTTGTTTCCGGAATGGACCCCTTTCTCTGTCGTCCTCATCACATAAAATACATTTTCTCCGTTTAGACCCAATATCCTCTATTTGTTGCATTGCATGAACTGGTGCCTCCCCAACCTTTGTGTTTCACATGAATCCCTAAAGCACGTCCATTGCCCCACTACGTACATATGTTGTTCTTTCTTGACTTAACCACTAGCCTCAGCCTTGAGGTCCGTTGCTCCTTCATTTGTCATGATAACTAACTCCCAATCGAGGACTTTGTTTGTTTATTGGTTAACCACTTTCTCTGTTACCCTTGACATAGACAATATCTCTAATCTGTTCCCCACCCTCTCTATCTTTGTTGCATTGTTCATGAGTTGATGTGTACCAAACCCTTGTATTCCGAATGAATCCCCAAAGCATGTCAATTGACACCCACTCAAGGTGCATGTTGTTCTTTCTTGACTTAAACCACTAGCTCCGATCTTGAAGTCTATTGTTCCTTCACTTTCCTGCTTGACACTGACTAACTATTTTCTTTGTTACCCTTGAGACATAAAATATCTTTGATCTATTCACCCTTCATCTTGTCACATTGTTCATGAGTTGACATGTACCAAGCCTTTGTATTTCACAAAGATCCCCAAAGCATGTTGATTGTTACCAACTTCAGTGCGATTGTCGTTCTTTCTTGCCTTATGACATTTGGATGTTTTAATCAGATCCTATTTTGTGCAATTGGAAAGCTTGGTGGAAAATTTTGAAGTCATTTATCACTTGTTATGACCAGACAGACTCAAGAAGAGGGAGTAAAAGAAGGTGGGAAAAATAGAGTGAAGGAAAATGGAAAGAGACGATTCCTATCAAGAAACTTACAGAGTAGCAAACCATCAGATGTAGATACCGACTCTAGCATCCTTGACATGCACCTGCAGCCTACTTTTGATTAGCAAATCTGATATTCAGCTCTTGTTGCACCTTTTCGCCCTGAAACTGGTCTTCAATACTCCACTTCCCTGATCTGATTCACAATCCTTATTCGACTTGTAGTGCCCAAAGGGTTTTCGCCATCAAGCCTCTCTCATTTTGATTTTCTCTCAACTCACTGTCGCCTTATGGTGCCCACGAAGGGTTTTCACCAATAAGACTCTCTCGTTTTTATTTCTCTCAACTTTCATTGCCTTGAGGTATCCGCGAAGGATTTCATCAACTAGACTCTCTCATTCTTTATTTCCTTGATAAGTGTTGCCCCTGGTATGATTCAACTTTAGTCACTTGACTTGGCATATCTTGAAGACTGATCGGAAGTTCTTTCTTTGGACCGTAATGCAGGCTTTTGGATAGGATTTAGAAAGAAGGGTATAAAGGCTCAAAATAGTTCATCGCGGGTTCAAAACTACAACTTTCGGAATCATATTTCTTGCAACAACCACAACTTCTGCCCCAGTTTCCTTCGTGGGGATTTTTGGACTATTATTTTGTTGTGACTGAACCTCAGAGAGGTTGCCTACTTACCCTTTCGGGATCAAGTCAAACGTAGTTCAGGCAACTACATCTGTTGTTGCGATCTTTCCTTCTTCCACTTTTCTTTTTCTTTCTTTTCCTTTCTTTTCTTTTCCTTTTCTTTTTTTCTTTCTTTTCTTTTCTTTTCTCTTCTTTTCTTCTTTTTCTTTTCTTTCTTTTTCTTTTCTCTTTTTCTTTTCTTTTCTTCTCTTTTCTTTTCTTTTCTTTTCTTTCTTTTCTTTTCTCTTCTTTTCTTTCATTTTCCTTTCACTATTTTTCTCTTGATTCCTCACTACTTCCCCATTCGAGCTTGCGAGTCTTATTATTGATTCCGAAAGAGATGTATGCAAGAAAATAATCGAGGCTCAAAGGAGTAACAAAGGATAAAGTGTTTGGATAGCAGAATAAAATGTCTTCGTCATTCCAATGTTTAAAACACACCAAGTACAAACTACGCAATTAAACTCCTTTTGATTGACTCATATATTTGCCTTCTTTATTTATCAATTTCTTAGCACCATTGGACAACAATCGCGGTACCACGAACGGTCCCTGTAGACTTGGGGCACTCTTGCTTTTGATTTCAAACCGATGTGGCATGATGCATTTCAACAGTATTTCTTTACGTTCTATCTGTCCCCAATTTCACTTGATTCGGGCTTCAAAGTGTTCGAATATGTTCTTATTTCCTTCGAGTGTCCTTACATCTTCAACATTGTTTCATTGCTGACTTTTTTTTTGAAAACCAAGCTGACAATTATGCGTGCATGTCATGTCACTAGAACCAGCATGAAAAGAATTGTAAAAGGAAAAGAATTAAATAAAATGACTAAAAATGGCGAGAAACAGAGAATTGCATTAGACTAATGGTGAAAGGGTTGAAACGACAACACAAGCAAACGAAACTAGTTACAACCCTTGAACAAACCTAGACGTCACTAAATAAAGCAAAAGTGAAAGGATAGAAGGGTTTAAGACAATGTCCGAATTACAACCCTGAAATAATCCGGACACCAGAAATGACAACAAAATAAACCATCCAAACTCCAAGAGATGGAGTGTCTTCCCAATTACCAAGCATGGCATCTTAGCCACTAAATTTCACACCAAGATTGCTAGAACTTTCCCAAGTCTTCATCATGTTGCACTTAGCAAACTGCTTTTGGGTTTCTTCTTCCAGCTCATTCTCACGATCAATCATTCCCACCATATGTGTCACAGGAGATGGACTTTGACCAGTGTTTACTGCATTTGGACTTTGCACGACAATGTCGGCTGCATCGATAAGCTTCTGAATTGCATTCTTCAATTTCCAACATTTCTCTATGTCATGCCCCAAGGCACCTGAGCAGTATGTGCACCTTTGAGAAGGATCAAACTTCTTTGGAATAGAGTTCGGCGTTTTCATCTTAATCGGCTCTAACATATTCAATATCCTTAACCTATGGAACAGACTGGCATATGATTCTCCCAATGGAGTGAGGGTTTTCTTCTTCCGTAACCTCTCATTATTAAATGCTGGATTGGGCCGAAAACCTGATCCGGGGTATTTTTGGTAAGCTCGCGGGGGTAGCTGGGCACTTTGAGGAGCTGGGTATCGGAAATGTAATGGGCGACTTTGGGAATTCTGTGCACAAGGATAACCGTGGGGACGATGTCGAGGTTGGAAGTGTTGATCAAGAAGACCTATCGAATCGTATTTTCTGTTACTCTTTCTTCTAACCAAGCTTACTGGTATGTTCTGAATAGCTTCCGAATGACTCACGATTTTGCCTGACTTGATTCCTTCTTCTACTAGCTCCCCCATTTTTAACACATCCTTGAAAGTCTTTCCCAGGGCCGGGATCAAATGATTGTAGTATGTGGGTCCCTGGGCCTGTAGAAAAAGTTTGACCATTTCCTCTTCATTAATCGGAGGATTGATTCGAGCAGCTTGCTACCTCCATCTGAGCCCAAACTCATTAAAGCTTTCCTCCGGCCTCTTTTCCATTTTAGATAATGAGGAGCGGTCTGATGTAACCCTAGATTTACACTGAAAATATCATCTTGAGCCATGTAGCCCAATGTAAGCCACTTATCAACATCTTGGCAGGTATACCAGTCCAAGGCTGCTCCAGTTAGGCTTTAACTAAAATATTCCATCATTACTTCGTCTTTCTCCCCAACAATCCTCATTTCATTGCAATAGATCCTCAGGTGGGCCACCGGATCTCCACGCCCATTGTACAAATTGAATTTTGGTACTTTGAACCCTATGGATATGCTGCCCTGGCTTTCCACTCTTTGCTTGTCCCTGAAGGACTGTTCTGTGCTTTTTAACTTCCTGGGTACCCCATCTCGCTCTTCTCTTTCCATAACCCTTTCATTTCTAGCATGAAGTTCATCCCAGGAGCTCCTCTGGTATGAATCAAGGACCTTCGAGCAACCTCTGGGGGGTGATATTGGGCATTGTGAGCTTTGAGTGGGTATTCTTTGTTTGGGGTAGTGGATATGACATGAGGATAATTTCGGGGAGAAGTAATTGGAGGATGAGGGATGGAGCTACCAAGGTGGTTGCAAAAGTTGTGATAAGCGGGTGTATTTGGAGAATATGGAGGATCATCTGGCATTGTGTTCGGAGCTTGGGTAAGGGCAATATCTGGAAAAATCGGTGGTGGTGGGGGTGGTGCCTTCCCAGTCATCCAGGCTTGGTACATGTCTGCCACGTGTCGTCTTAACATCCGCACCTCTTCACTCAACCCGTTATCTCGTTCAACCAACTGATGTCGGGCACCGGTATCAAACAACTCAGTTCTATTATCGTTCACCATTGTCTTTTATCCTTGTATTGCAATAAAGAATTACCGCTATAAAACAACAAACCAACCACCTTTATGGAATGACATGAAAAAATGAAATCACCACGTTAGCGTTAAGGCATTTAACATATTGGTAACAACTTTTGATTGGTCGCATGCGTCATCCCGGCTTTTTCCTTATTTCTAATTGTAAACTCTCCCTTTCTTTGTTTTTCTTCTTTTTCTCTCTTTTTAATTTTCTTCCCTCTTTTTCTTTTTTTTTTCTTTTTCCTCTTGCCTTTCTTAATTTTGTTTATATTTTCTCCCTTTCTTGATTTTTCTTTTCTTTCTTTTTCACTGTTTTTCCGCTATTTTACTGTCTTTTTGCCTTTTGTGGTTTTCCTCTTTTTCTTTTTCCTTTTCATTTGGTTATGGTCGGATCTTATAGGGATTGCCTATGTACCGTTCCCATGCCTGAATCATATCAAATGCAATAAATGTAAAATAGAAACAAAATGTTTTTTTTGGAATTTTCAATTTTACTAACAGTAAACATTTCAAATACAAGGACTCAAAACTGACACATGAAGAGAACTAACAGACTCTAAATGATAAAACGAGCTACAAACTCCATCAACAAATTTCTATTGTAGACTGACTCGAAATGAAAATACAGACTCAAATAACTGACATACTCTAGTAAAAACGCAGACTTTAATGATGTTCATGAATACATTAAAGCTCCTAGTGCCCGCGAGATATCGTTCGGTCTCGCCGCAGGCCTATGTGCAAGTTCCCCTTGAAGTCTGTCCAGGTCACTCATTATCAGTTTCACAAATATCATCACTGAGGCAAAGAAGGTAGTCTGAGTCATATTCTTGCACATTTGGCATTTTCTGGTGATGTGGTGAGCAATAGCTAGGATTCTTTCTCTGCTTATGCCTTTTTCCTGAAGCAACAGCCCTATCTGTTCGGCCCTGGCCTCCAAAGTCTGCTGATTTTTCTCCTGGAGTTGTTGCAGATCCTTTTCTAATTGTGCTAAAGCTATACAGCAATTTTCCCTTTCAACATTGAATTCTTTTGCTTGTTTGCTCATTTTGTTTTCTGCGGTAATGACCCTTTTCCTTAATATGGCGACCTCATTATTATGTTCTTCTCTCAGCTGTTGAATTATGCGGGCTTGTTCCTCTGCGTTTTTAGTCAACTGTCTTCGAACCCCAGCTAGTTCCTTCTCTACTTTGTTGAGGTCAAAGCTGTAATCATTTACTTTTTGCCTTAAATTGTCTATAAGCTTTGCATCTTTGGCATTCCTAACAGGGTTTTCTGCCGCTATCTTCATTTTCTGGATTTGGGCTCGGAAGGCTTCATTTTCTTTCGCCAATTTCTTTTTCTCGCCCTCATCAGCCGCAGCTTGCACACTATTTTCAAACTTAAGATCTTGGACTTGTTTTTCCAGCTCGCTTATTTTTGCCCTGTACTCATTTTCTTTAGCTAACCAAGCCCACTGCTCTTGTGATGATTCAAAAATTCCTGGAGGTGAGGCCTTTTGGCCGGCCTTCCAAATGCAACATCCCTTCTATACCAAGCCTGATAGTCGGGTGATACCTCTCCTTTAGCTCGATCCTGAACACAAGTATTTGCCACCAAATATTGACATTCGCTCCAGACTTGGCGGACTTTCGCTTCAGGAAACTGGCCATCAGGTCCAATCTCGACCACTTGCAAACTAAGATCATCATCCTTGGGTACTATCTGGCATCTCCCAAGCTGTCTCAATACCCGATACGGGGCGTAAGGCTGAATGCTTCTAAGACCCATTAGGAGGAAATGTGGCCGGGCTGCCGGCATATATACGATTTCATCAATGGGCAACCATCCAAATGTCCACTCTATTTGGTTAGCAGTGAGGGATCGAAAATATGCTGTCCAACCCGTGAATCCCTCTGGCAAATTGACCCCTTTAATCCTTGTGGGAAACTCTTCTATGCATGTTTTTTCCGGAGACCCGTAGCTCAAGAACTGAGGACGATGAAATAGATGCTCGATCATCCACATTTGTAACAGTAGACTGCACCCCTCGAAAAAAGCTTCCCCGACCTTGCAAGCCGTAAGAGCACGGAAGATGTCGGCTAATATCATAGGTGCAAGAGTACTTTTAGCCTGAGTAATTAATGTGTGGACGACCCCAGCTATTTTTATGTCAATATTCCCGTCCTTCCTTGGAAATACAAGAAGTCCCAGAAATACTACCATAAAAGCGAAACGTCAATGCTCCTCCCACTTTTGGCGATTTCCTTTGCTACATATCTTGCTTTCTGGATTGTTAAACCCTCCAATATGGCCATAGCGATGATATATGAAATTTAGAGTACAAAAGCCATTTGCCAGATCTGTGTTATGGACGGTTCTGACTATCTTCAAAGAGTCTAGAAATCTGTACACAGCTACAACTCTCGGGGCAACCAANGAAGTCCGAAAAGTGGAGCACGTTATGCACTGGGTCCCAACACGTAATCAATGCTCTGATAATATCTCCCCGAGGCACAATATCTAGCAAACCGGTGAGCTCTTTCAAATATTTCTTAACTTCATCTTGCCCTTCACTTCTTAAATCATTCCACCACACACGTAACTCCAAAGGGATCTTATGCAAAAATGGTTCATTTTGAGTCGTGCTCATCCTGCACATTTATTAAGGTGATTTAATCATTTATTTATGACCTAAAAAAAAAGATACTATAATTTTTTTTCAATTCTAATTTCAAAAAATAAAGCCCAGTTTTGCCGATACGGCCTTTCAGCACTTCGAGGAGAATATTTTAAGGATGTGTCCGCTAATCATTGGCAAATGACTTAGGGTGGCCGTTTTTGCACAAATAACCTTCCGGCGCCCTTTTTGGGGACATTCGGCTATTTTGGCAAAACGGTATCACCTAATTTATTTATGACAAACATAAAAATTGATATTTTTTGGCTATTTTTGCAAAAGGGGTGGTTGGACTCGATGAGGGTTGCCTACGTATCTCACACCCGGTGAGAATCAAATCAGCGTAGTTCGGGCAAATTAACGAACTATTTTAAAACAAGACTCTTTTTTCATTTTTACTTTTTGGCATTTCAAAAGCAAATAACAAAACTACTTTCAAAACCAATACTCTTTTTTCATTTTCATTTTTCATGACAAGACAAACTATTTTTCTTTTTTTATTTTATTATTTTTTTTAAAAAAAAAGACAAAATAACAACTCTTTTTTTTTTCTTTTTTCATTTTCAACAAATAAATAAACAACCTATTTTTTCAAACTAAAATAAAGACTCTTTTCTTTTTCTTTTTCTGCGAACAACTTCTAAAAATAAAGACTTTTTTTTTATATTTTTCCTTTACTTTTAGTAAAACAAACTATTAAAAACAAAATATTTCCATTTTTTTTTTATTTTTTTTCGAAATTTCGGCATAGTTTCGACAACATTTGAGCATTGGTTTTTTCTAAAACTAAACAATTAATTTTTTACACTTCTATTTCTCTCGTTTTCTCTATTTCATAAAATTCTCAATGTTCAAAAGCCGGTCAGCATGCGGGCCTGAGACAAACAAATGCAACACGTAAAATGCATCATGGTGGTCTTTTCATTTCCGGTTACCTATCCTAGACGGACCCAACTCCTGTGTTGAGTCCCCTAAGTCATATGCACGTGATGCAAATAAGCGCTCCTACTAGGGATCTGGCATGAAGTCATGTTATTCTAAGTTCAAAACCTGGGTATGTGTTCTAGACTGTGTACCCGAGCGGACAACTAAAGTCGAGGAGGGGGCTACGTATCGGGAACCAAAAGGCCATCCGACTTAGTAACTTGTCCGGCCACTTTCTTATTTCAAGGTATTGACACTAACAGAATAGGGAGTCTAAACCAGTAAGCACATCCCCGGAGGTGAGAAGAGAAGGGTTTCAGCACAGTTTATATACAGCTCAGATAATATCAAAACGGTAAACATTTAGCACATTAAGCATGAAACATGTAGGAAAATCAGATATAACCAAATACAATAATTTATCTAAGCTCGAATTCTGAACCCTGAACAAAATGTTCTGGGTTCTTGTCCCCAGCAGAGTCGTCAGAGCTGTCACACCTCCTTTTTCGCTACACCCTGTGAGGGTATAATAAAGGGAGTTATTTCCAACTTGAAGTGACAACCGAAACAGATTTTAATTAAAAGATTTAGAGTCGCCACTTGGGAGATTAATGGTGTCCCAAGTCACCGATTGAATCCCGAACCGAAGAAAAATATGACTCCGTTAACAGTCCGCGAATCAGAAATCCGAGTAAGGAATTCTGTTAACCTGGGAGAAGGTGTTAGGCATTCCCAGATTCCGTGGTTCTAGCACGGTCGCTCAACTATTGTATTTGATTTTATCTGATTTCAAAAACATGTTCTAACTTATGTGCCTTTTATTAATAACCCGCTTTTATTTTTATTTTAATAAGAATTGCAACGTCGTGAAAATGCGTCTCGAACCACGTCGCACCAGTGCACCCATGGTTGTCAACACATTTCGACTCCGTTGAGATTTTGATTTGGGTCACATAATTGCGCACCCGAGTTTAAAAAGATAATTTTATTAAAGTCGTGCCTAAAGAGGCTAACGCCTTATTATTTTGGGGAAGGCCGTGAAATTTGCTAAACGGGTCCTTCCGAATTCTAAGTATTTTAATATAACAGTTACTGAGGGCCCCGCAATTTGCCTTTATTTGGCGAGGCTCGTCTCACATTTTATTTAAAAGTCAATCCTAAAGTGACTATAATTTTTCTATTTTTATTTGTCTCTAAAAGGCCTAATTAATTAACAAGTCAATGGACATTACTATGAGATTCAAGTAAGGGCTGAACTTAAATAGTATAGCCTAAATGAAGCGTTCCATACGTTGGGCCATAAAGCTGGCCCTTAACCAATTAGTCTTGCCCACAAATGTATACTATCCAGATGTGGACCTTGTGCAGAAAAGCATTGGGCCCAGGCGAGAATATTATCACTAAAGGCCCTATAACTGATGTGTTCTTAATTTCAAAATGACTAATCTCATACGATTACCCTGCGTTCATGCCTGGACATCCGTTTTTTACACATGAAAATATAGAGCAGATGATTACTTTCCAAATTCGAGACTGCTTCATTTCAATAACGGATGCCTACAGTAGCTAAAGGATTCAAAATACCCATGTTGTGACAAACATCTAAGTGCTCATACTTCAACTGGGTAAATGTATTAAGGAATACTATTACTAAAGCTTAATTACAGAACTATTGTTAAAGCATCCATTATAAGGGTAGAAAAGTCTAATTAAATTACACTAAATAGGCTATGCTAAACAACTATATTAAACATAGGTTTCAACTACTCAAATGCTTTAATTGCAACATGCAGATCTAGAAACAATTAATTCTATTGCTAAAACTTTCAATAAAACTAATCACAAAATGACATTATTGAGGCTATTAACTAACTAAAGTTCAGTAACTAGACAGTCTCTTTACAATCCAAAACTTCTGATTGCAGTCCATGGCTTAGACACATACAAATTAGAATTAAGCTGCGTTAAACAATTGAACTACATTAAATGAGTTCATTTAGTTCACATTTAAACTAATAATACAGCACAATCCAAACGAATATAACTTCCAGGAGCAAATGAACGAGTGTTTTTATTCCATTTTCAACTTTGAAGCTACATCAAGCCCAGGTTTGAGATGTGTACCTGAGGTGTGAATTCAAGTAAGAAAGAGTAAAGGAATCAGGATGCAGTAATTCAGCAACACAGCAGATTGATGAACAAACAGGCCCAGAATAAAGTCAGCAGTTAAAGGACAAAGTTAAACCAAACGGAAACCAACAAATCGAGTGAAAACAGCTTGAACCAAATCAAACGACCTTGAAATCAAACCCAGGAACACTTCCTGAACCTAGTAACTAAAACAAACAAAACAGCTTGAATAGATTCAAAAACCAACTCGAACTTGAACCCAGGGGCAGCTAGGAACTCGAATTGTGAAATAGATTGAATGAAAACTAATGTAACAGTAGGTTTTTTTTTTTAATTGATTTTGTGTTTGTTTTTGGATTTTTTTTTTGGTAATATCAGATCTAAGGAGGATTTCTCTTACTTCTATTGATTTGAATTTCAAATTTTGATTTCAGATCCGTGGAAGAGGTTTTGGGGGGAATTTTGATGGCTCCTCCAACTTATTTCTCAAGGCAGCCTTACTGCCTTTTATGGGCAAGGGTAAGGGCAGCCTTTAATTTTCTATTTACAATTCAATCTCTTGATTTATTTCAGATTAGTCATTTATTTTTAACTTGTGTCACAAGTCACTACCGCTTAAACTTCTAAAATTGTGACTAAGATCCTATTCTAGAACATTCTAATAAATTCTACCCTATTCCATATCATTCCCTCTATTACTAAAGCCTAAAATACCTTTGAGATTAATATTAAAATGTAGCTATATCCAAGCACTACCCCAAGCACTGAATTGATCTTCAACTAATAAGTGAAATCCTAATTCACTAAAGTTTAATTATCAATCGAACAGAAATATTAATCAGAATCAAACGATTAAATTTAAACTATATTAAACTAACTAATAACAAATAAAAAATCCAAAGAACAGAGCATGAATATTAAAAGAGAACTCCTAACAAAAGTAAACAAAAAGTGCAAAAATTAAACTAATAAAGCTAATTATTTAGTTAATCCCGACACTAACAATTAATCAAAATATCAACTGAGCATTCTAACTAACACGCATGAACCAAGACTAATATTAGAAATATCACAAAACGTAGAAAACTAATTAAACTAAGCTCAAAAACACTCATTTAAAAGAAATACTAAGAAAACTACAGAGACTCACCGGCCATTTTCAAATTTGAAATTGATTCTTTGCAGTGAGATTTAAGTGTTAATCGACAATTAATTCTTCGTAAGGAGAGCCCAAGGACATATGGTATCAATTTGGGTGAGTTGGGGCGACTAGGGTTTTGGCTGGAAAAGTTTTAAATTGATATTCGAACAGTTCTGGCCGGAATTGAGAGACGGGGTTAGGAGGGTTGGATAAAGGAGACTTAGACGATCCTAGGGTGTTAATTTGGAGTCATTTGGAGTAACTTGTATTGTGGCCGGAAAATCTTTGATCGGAGATTTGACAGGCTCTGGCGAGTTTTGAGGGAAGCCAATGGCAGGAATGGAAAGAAGGGAACGGGGCGAGCTGGTGGTATGAATTTGAGGGCCGTTGACATAGGTTTCGTTCACCGCCGGCGGTGGCTCCGGCGAGGCTGGAGATTGGGTACGAGGAAGGAGATCTGATGTCTCTAGGATTATGAAGTGTATTATTACATTCGTATACCAACCTTATGGAAAATCTGGACCGTTGGATGAATCAATTTAGACGGCCCAGATCTCTCACGCATTTAAACGGGGTCGTTTTGGGATTAATTGGACCGGGTGAGGATGGCTATTTGGGCTTGGGTTATTAAAATGGACATTTCCCTTGGGCCTGAGCGGGTAAATTAATACTGGGCTCAATTCAATAGCCCTTTTCTTTAAATTTTCTTTTTATATTCACTTTATTTTGTTTGTTTTTTTTTTGTACTCATTTTCATTTTTTATATTTTTGTATTTTATTTTGTATTTTTTCCTGATTTTATAAAAGTAAAAAATAAAACAAATACCTAATAATTCGAAATTAAACTATTTAACTTCTAAAATTATTCAAAAAAATCCTATTTAAAGATAAATGCAACAATTAACAATTAAAGTGCAAAGAAACTATTTTTTTTTGTGATTTTCTTTAAATTTATTCTAAAATAAATTAATACCTAATTAATACTAAAATACAAAATTAAATCCTAAATGCAAATGCATATTTTTTGTATTTTTATATGGATTATCATGCAAACAATTAACACAAAAATACAACAAAATTCATAAAAATTATAAAATAATAAAGAAATTAATTATTTGAAACTTTTGGAATAATTTGCTTAGGACAAAAATCACGTGCTCACAGCTGCCCCTCTTTGCCCGGAAATACGAAGAGTTTTCGTGCAAAGACAAGTTAGCGGAAACGAGTGATTTTTGCCCGTTCGCATATTCCGTGTGAAGCATTTTTGAAAGAGCTGACCGCACCCTGCTTCATAGGCTGCCTACATATCCTGGGCTAAACAGGAATCAGGTCAATGTAGTTCGGGAGTGTCAGGTAGCTGGGACTACCAGGAGCTGTGATTTCATTGTTGTTGCTGCTGCTACTGCTCGCTGACCTCCTTATTACACCGTGGTAAAACAAAGAAGCTAGCCTAAGCTATGATCTATGAGTTACAAAAGATCCTATCTAAAACTTGCTCTTGTGTTGCCTTGAACTTGTATTTTGTGTTTTTTTTTCCAATGGGATTCTTGTTGTTGCCTTGGCGATGTTTTGCCATTACTCTTGATGATGCTTGACTGCTGCCTTTGGAAATATGTGTCCATTTTCCATGCGGGCTCCTGGTTGCTGATGCTTGAAAAGTATTCCCTTGCTCTCCAGGTGGGTTCCTGCTTGCTGATTATTAAAGTATCTCGAGGATCAACAATAGTAATTAGGACATTTAATACATCATTTGTATAGGAGTCATTGGGTGTATCCCAAGCACTAAACGATTGGGTACAATTGGGTACTTGGGCCGTAAATCTCAGAAAACTAAACACCACACATGTTCATTATGTTATTTTACAAGTGCCCTACTTAGAGGCCGGCGAGTCCTAAATAACCTTTTAAAACATAGATTAATAACAAAAAAACTCATCTATTCTGTGGAAAAATATCAACAAAAAAAAAAGATATAGTACTAAATAAAAAGAATACTTTCTTTTGCTTCTAGAAAAGAATGATTTACAATTAAAAAATATAAAAAAAATTCAGGCATTAGTATAAATATTCGTAATTATCGACTATAATATGACATTTAAAATAAAGTCCTAATCTTTTGGACATTTTATATCTAATGTCAGTCTTTTCATGACATTTTGTATTGAATGTTGTAAAATAACGACACTTGATACAAAATGTCATTGTTTTTACGATATTTTGTATCAAATGCCATTATTTTTATAACATTTTGAATCAAATGTCATTTTTTACCATATTTTGTCACAAATGTCATTCTTTTTGTGATATTTTACTATAAATGTCGTTACATTTACGATATTTTGTCATAAATGTTAAGAAATTTATTTTTTTCCCGACATTTATTTCAAATGTCACTAAATAAATGTCGTCGTATCGTTACTTTCTTGTAGTGATGTTATCATTACTATTCTATTAAAAATGTCATGCACATCAAGATTACTAGTTTCAAAGATCAAAGGATTTTAAATCAAATGTTATACCTAATAACTAACAGAATTCCTCCTAATATTTCACAAGGTTCTTTCAATATCATATCAAAGTAATGATAGCATGCCTTCCTATTTCATAAGGGTAAACTTAGAACAAGCTGGCATGACAATTTAAATTATAGCTTATTATTTTTTTTTTAATACCAAGTCATGTATATCAAAAACAAAGTAATGCATGTAGTGATTTATAAAATTCAAATACGGTAGAAGCAAATGAATGTGTACTTGAATTTGTAAGAAAATTGACTAACTCTTTAGGAAGAA